>PNEQ01089896.1:0-49604 GCA_003012365.1 Medauroidea extradentata
TTCGTTGTTCAAGGTTTTCAACTCGTTCAACTAATTCCAAGTGATCTTCGTCGAATAACCTCGGCACGTCGTACTCCATCATGCAAGAATGTAGCTAAACTGTTTGTTTACATATGAGACTACCACATCAATATTTCAGAGGTTAAAATACGAGAAGAAAATTTTTCGACAACATGATAATAATAAATCTTCATTAGCTGCACACAGCACACAACCGAATTGTTCTGTAAATAATTGTTAAGAATAATTAAAGTCGGCTTTTCTTTAGAATGTCGTCAGCCATCTTGTTTAAGGAAGCTAAAAGGCTAGCTCTGGACTGCCTTATTTCTCACTGCTTCCTTTTCTTAAATTTAAGGTCGCCTTCTTCAAGGAGCGATTAAGGGAGGTTCTTGCAATGTAATTAAGGCTTCCTTTTTGATTTAAGGCCGCCTTATTCTAAAAGGGAGGTCTCTGCATACGGCCCAAAAACTTTGCGAACAAAATGTATTTTTGTGAAAATGTTTCTAGTTTCATTCACTTGTCATCAGTTGAATGTAATGATAACAGTAAATGCTTAGGAATAAAAATAATATATTTATTCATGAAGGAATTCATTATTATAAAGCTAATTTTAAAAAATGTATTCATAATGTTTTGCATTAACTGTTAATTTTTGTAATAATTACATAAAGCATTTCAAACCAACATTACAGGGCCAGATTTCCTGCATACATTAATGTACTAAACTAGTGCATGCCTGGGTGGGAACGGGTGGGGGACACGTTTCTTGCCTCCCCCCAATCCCACCCACCATTAAATAAAGTATTCAACTAATTTATCTAAAAAAATATTAATATTTTATGCTGTATATTTAAAGATTAGATATGGAAATTGCTTAAATAGCGTCATTTTACACTTTGAAATCCAAGTTTTCCTGGGGGAATGCCTTTGGTCCTCCCCATTTCGTTACGCACTATGTATAATATCCACATTGTCCTACCTGTCTGTTACAGTTAAAGTCATGGAAAACAAGTGGCGGCACTTGCGAGACAATTTTCAGAAACACATACAGCAAGGAAAGAGCAGTGATGCTGCACCTGCAAAAAGAAAAAGGTATGTCTATGATGACATCCTCCACTTTCTGCTGAACTTTATGGAAAAATAACAAACATTGGGTAATATTGCAGACAATGAAAAAGTTTCGGAGGGTACTCGATATCATGAGAACAACGTAGAAGAGCATGCAGTAAACGTATTAAGCAATGAACCAGGTGTCAGCAGCCGACCTACACATCTACTTTGTTTCGGCAACCAACAATGCAGGCAGTCTAATCTCACGCAGTTTCAGGTGGAACTGTTCCAGAAATTGGACACCACATCTAAAGACCAAGAGGACGTAGATAAGGCGTGTGCTGGGAGTCTGTGACTTCCAAGTCTACTATCTGAGAAGAGGAACTTCATTGTGCATTATATACTGATAATGGATTAACCGTCAGGTTACCTGGACAAGAACTTGAGTGCCTCGTTAAAGTGATTGTTTAATCGCCCCGCCTGGATGACTTCGTGTACTCTCGGCAGTTGCCGGTCATGCTCGTGTGCGCCCTCCTTCTTCCCCTCTCCTTTTTCCCTCTGTGCCGGCTGAGTTTGTTGGAGTGTGTGTGTCAGCCAGTTAGTCTTCTCCTGTGCCCGCTCGTGGGCAGTTGTGTTGGCTCGCGACTGCGGCGACACTCCCTGGTCTGCTCTTTGGTAAGTTAATAATTTGTAATTTTGTTTCCCACTCTTGGTTTTCTATGTTTGTTCGGTTTGTTTCAATTAGTTCACTTTTTGCGTTGTTGCTAATCAGGGTTGTGTCGTCGCGGCCGCGAGCTTAGCACAATTGGGACGTGTACCTGCAGCTTATTTTTCTATAATGGAGCGCATGTGTAGCCGCTCATTCACACTAAGGTATTTCTTGTAGAACGAATTTAACTTCATTCCTTTTTACAGCTTATTGTTTCTTGTGTATTTGGGTCATACCCAGTTTGACTTCACAAGCGTGTTGATTGCACTTGCTCTTTTGTACCTGATTTAGATTTATAATACACGTTTTTGTAAAGAATTTGCATTAACTTTCTTAGTAGCTATTTTTTTATACCTGTGTTGTTGTGGTGTTTGTGGCAGTGTTGAGCGTGTGAAGTAGTAGAGTGCCTTGGTCTCAGCTTCGCACGACTAAGATTGGCAGCCTGTGTTTACAGTGTCTGCTTGAGAAGCGGATTCATGCAATCCTCCAACTCCGTTCCTTCCTATGAACCCTTTTTATCAGACCAAAATTCCTCCTTAGCCTATGCAGGGGCCAACCCCCTTACGTAACACCATCACCTATCCATCATAGCTTATCACAGTCACCAAATAACACCATACAAATAAATGCCTCATCAGTTTTCCAGGTATATACCTACGAGGTACTGCGAACATATATTGTTCTGAAAATATGTATTTCACAGCTAATTAGTAATATTTGCCTATTGTGTTTGTATTTGTTCTAGCTCACTCCATGTATATTTGTCGAATATATGGACATTTTGTCTGTGCACCTTAAACGTACGAATACCATAATGTAATGTTTCACTAAGTAAATATATTTTCTGTTCTTACCTAAACATTATCATTAATCTTGCCTCTGCAGTAATTGCATTTCCGAATGTTATATATATATATATATTTTTGTTTGCTGATGAATGGCCTTAGGACTTCAAGCAGTTTATCTAATGATTTTTGTGTTATTCGGTAGTAATCAAAAAACTTGTCATACCTTCGAATATTTTGATAGAACACCTCAAACCTATCATGTCCTTTGTGTTCATAACTAAAAAGATGAATCCAATGCCTGTGATGCACCGGCTCTCGTAATAATCCATCAGCTTCAAGTGCACACACAATTTTTAATTTAGATAACATGGCTACAACACACACATACATGTTGCCACAGTCTCTGCTCAAATAAAATTGAAGTTTTTGCCCCACCCACTCTGGTTTGGCGGGAATAGTGTGACACCACGAGGCCATCTGGTGAAATTGCATTCCTTTCTGCCGCTGCAGCGAAATCGTATAGTGTGACAGCAGCCTTACGTACATTGAGTAGTTGTCAAATAATATTTTGTTTTGTATTGCCTGTATGATCAGTTGGATAACCAAGAATCTAATCCTATTATATTTTCTGAACATTTAATTGTAATATGTCAGTATCAGCAAGCTATTATCACTAAACCAATCTGCTGAGTTACTGGTATGCATACTCCAGTTTGTGTGTGATATTGCAACTTTTTTGTTGCATTATTCAAACTATTAACACTTGCAACTTTTGGTTTAGTCAGAAAGAAATTATGTACATACTTCACACAGATGAGTTTCATACTAAATGTTAATACTGTACATAAACGTGGTTTTTATTGCTTGAGGCAGATGAGAACAACCTATGTCAGTAACTCAGCTGTTTGTATTTTTTATGTGCTAAGCCACTGCATTATTTCCTCATTTTGCAACGTAAAATTTTTTAGTAATTTTGATAACTTGTGTGATTTATTTTATTAGCTTAACAGCATTAAGTTACTTTTAAATAAAGCTGTAATTTTGAGTTTTTTTATTATTGTTATAAAACCCAGATCTAAGTATAAATTCCTGTTCTAATGTTTGATTTTTTTAAAATAATCATAGGAGAAAATGATGCAATTTATGTGTTACAGGAATTCACAAACAAAGATAAAAGCATTTGTTTTTTTCCTCCAAAGGTGAAATTGTTATTAAAGTGAACATCAGAACTAAAATTTTTTCAATTGTGTACTGTATCTCTTTGTTACAATATGTACATAGTACAAAACATTTGTGTAGTTTATTTCATGTAAATATATTTCATTTAAAAATGTCAAGTATCTGTGTTGAAATTGACAAAATTCTAATACTGTAAGACAAACTAATTCACTAGAGTGGACAATGCAAACAAGTATATAAAGAGGGAAAAATTAACACTGTACTCATTACACATCATCTTATGAAAGCAACATAGAAAGAAATGTGAATAATTGCAAATACTCTATGCAACATTGTAAGAAAACATTTTACCAGCATGACAAGTTTCTAATGAACCATTTATGATCTAGATTCACATACCTTTGAATCTAGAGCATCTTAACAACTTAAAATGTCACATAATAGGCTTAATGAGTTATTGTTTCTGACAGGAATTTCATTTAGTTTGTAAGATAGGCGATTCTAGGCTGCAGTGGTGGTGGAGAGGAGGGTGGGACAGGGGGACAGTGCCCACCCCGCTAGAACACTAGAACAAGGGGGAGGGACAGAATAGGCATTTGTACCCACTCTAAACACTAATATTTAAATTTATTACACTTTTTGCCCAGCTGTATATTCAATATTTAGACTCAAAAACCACTTAAATAGCACCAATTTGCACACTTAAATCCCAATTTTCCTGTGGGAGGAACCCTGCACTCTCTGCTTCTAAAAGTCGTTATAAGGAAAAAATCAGAAATAAATTTCTGTCAATGTTTCTGTCCCCCCTCCTAAATTTTGGTCAATGATCCAGACCCCCTTAATAAGAATAACTTCTGCCGCCACTGATAGGCTCTATTCAAAATGTGAATTTTGAAGTGCTATTCATGTGATTCATCTGTTTGATTTGTAAATACTTGGTAACTAGAGTTCTAATATTTCTAGAAACAAGGTGGGAAAAACACACAGAAAAAAATTCTTAAAATCATCTGCTTTTCTGATTCATTTTGAACAGCAAACACAGTAATTTTTCTTAGCAGATAATTTATGTGGAAGCCAAAAGCGAGGAGCAGTGATATAGTTGCAGTTTGGGGTGATTAATACAAAAACCAGGAATCGCCTCGCTGCAGAAGAAGTGTATAAGATTCACAAGTACTAGATGCTTAGGTTTATTCAACAAAGAACAAGTATGCAGCATAGACAGCTGATGCAAGGTCATTAATAATAATTATACTATAATGTTACTTATTGTAAACTTTAATTATACAGTTTTTTGGCAGTGATTTAATTAGTTTATAACATCCATTTCTGGTTAATTAGTGAAACTGTTTATTGTACTGTACAATTTTTAGATTTTTTCTGAAAATTTATGTTGAATTTAATAATCACATTCCTTTTTGTGGTACTATGTTTATTGGCAGATAGGCACTGAATGTAAATGGGTTTACCATCCAGATTTGTAAAGAGTATAATCAATTTAATATTTTTTTTATTTTCTGTAATTTTTCACCCTAACAAAAAAAATCTCACTTTTTCTATTTTCATATCAAAGGAGAAAACTATTTTTCCAAATTTTTCCCCCATCAGCTTCAGAACCCTTCCTTTTGTTACTAATTTGTTAAAAAGATCATGTTTTCATAATATTTATCTAGTTTTACAAGAAATTTTGTTTTATGCTTGTAACTTGTACATGTAAAGAGTGTTGTCTCAGCCTCTTCTGAATGAAACTTGGCTTATCGTAGAAGTGTTGTATTAAACTACGGGTGTCCGCGCTTAACATTTTAAAACTATCCGTAGCGATGTAGAGGACGGGAAATGCCTTAAAATTGGTAAAAAAGATGTAATATGACATCATGCCGTAGTCATTTAGCAGCTCCAAATTTAACACAGGTACAATCTGAACGGTTCGCCTCATCTGCTTACTGTCAGTATGGCTCTGTGCACGTTTGAAGTCAGCCTTCGGGTTCGAGTCTTGGTCTCTTCAAAAGTTTCATTTGTTATTGTGATGGAATGTGATTTTATTTATGGTATGTTTGTTTTCCTTTGTCTTTGTTTAAAAAGCCCTGCATTGTGGATTCATTGTTTTAGTTGTGCAAAGAACTGAAGCTGTTGCTGTACAAATCAAGATAATGTTTTTGTTAGTGTACGATTTCTATAGTGACATTCTCTTTAATTAATTGCACCGAAACGTTCAAGGCTTTAGTTAGAAACAAGAAGATGAAGTGTATGCATAGGTAACGTTCGCAAATCAATGATTAACCTGAAAATTAACAATAACACTTTCAAAGCCAAAATTATGCCGCATCTGAACAACTCAGTTTAAACTACCCTAACATAAAAAAAAACGTTTCCAAACTGAAAAGTAAATGAGGTGAAACGTTGAGGTTGTACCTGCGTCATATTTGGAGCTGCTAAATGACGACTACAGCGCGAGGCAGGTGTGACATCATATTACATCTTTGTTACCAATTTTAGGGCATTTCCCGTCCAAGTACCCACAAGTGTCCTACATCATTTTACTTGTCTGAAGGTCCTCTACGTCGCTACTGAGAAACATTAAGCATGTACAAGACATCCTGTATACTGTAGCAAACCATCAACTTGTGACCAATAAGTAAAATATTTGCTAAGAGAAAACAGGTACCATATTCGTGTTCAAAATAATTTTAGCATTTGTTATCCCTGCTACCTATTAAATGGCTGGTATAAACAACTATAAAAGTCAACACATTAAGCAGACCAATAGCAAGAAATATTTCCCAGGTTGATAATTCTATCAACCTTCTGGCTTCAGTATCAATGTTTGCAGCAGAACGGTGGGTATGGTGTCTTTCTTTAGCATAGTGTTGGCTCAAATAAAGGATGCGTGATGTTATGTGTTTTTATAATACACTATAACAACTCTAGTACTGAAGATCTTTATAACAAAATGCTGAAGATTGGGGTATTTAGTTAGTGTGGAATTGTAGATAAATTTTATCTGATGGTATGTGTTTGGTGTAGTTTCAACAAATTCACACTATTACAACATACCAAAATTGGTGTGTTTTGCAATAAAACCCAGAGATTGGTGTATTTCATTAGCATGAAGTTGGCGTAAATATAGTGTATTTGTTGGTGTGTGTTTGATGAATTTGCACCAAATTCATGCTATTAACATACCAAAATTGGTGTGTTTTTGCAATAAAATGCTGGAGAATGGTGTATTTGGTTAGCGTGAAGTTAGCGTAAAAAAGTGTATCCGATGGTGTGTGTTTGGTGTAGTTTCACCAAATTCATGCTATTACAACATACCAAAATTGGTGTATTTATACAATAAAATGCAGGAGATTGGCGTATTTGGTTAGCGTGAAGTTTGTGTAAATAAACTGTATCTGATGGTGTGTGTTTAGTGTAGTTTCACCAAATTCACACAATTACAACAAACCAAAATTGGTGTAGTTTCACCAAATTCACACTATCACAACATACCAAAATTGGTATGTTTTTGCAACAAAACGCCGGAGATTGGTGTATTTGGTTAGCGTGAAGTTGGCGTAAATAGAGTGTATCCATTGGTGTGTGTTTGGTGTAGTTTCACCAAATTCACACTATCACAACCTACCAAAAATGGTGTGTTTTTGCAATAAAACGCCAGAGAATGGTGTAATTGGTTAGCGTGAAGTTGGCGTAAATAAAGTGTATCCGATGGTGTGTGTTTGGTGTAGTTTCACCAAATTCACACTATCACAACCTACCAATATATGGGGTGTTTTTGCAAAAAAACGCCGGAGATTGGTGTATTTGGTTAGCGTGATGTTGGCGTAAATAGAGTGTATCCATTGGTGTGTGTTCGGTGTAGTTTCACCAAATTCACACTATCACAACCTACTAAAATTGGTGTGTTTTTGCAACAAAACGCCGGATATTGGTGTATTTGGTTAGCGTGAAGTTGGCGTAAATAAAGTGTATCCGTTGGTGTGTGTTTGGTGTAGTTTCACCAAATTCACTCTATTACAACATATCAAAATTGGTGTCTTTTTGCAAAAAATGCCAGAAATTGGTGTATTTGGTTAGTGTGAAGTTGGCATGAATAAAGTGTATCCGATGGTGTGTGATTGGTGTAGTTTCACCAAATTCACACTATTACAACATACCAAAATTGGTGTAGTTTCACCAAATTCACACTATCACAACCTACCAAAATTGGAGTGTTTTTGCAACAAAACACAGGAGATTGGTGTATTTGCTTACCGTGAATTTGGCAAAAGTAAAGTGTGTATGGTGGCCTGCATTTTGTGTAGGCCATCATATATGCTCTGTAATATACGAAAAATGGAGTTTTTTGAACAACAAAATGCTAGAGATTAGTGTATTCCTGAATCTTGGTATGCAGATAAACACACCACAAACACACTAAAAATGGTGTTTTACTTTGGTGGTTTTTTGGGTTATATTAGTGGTTAATTGAGGTTTGATATAGTGGTTTTTTGGTGTAATATTGGAGTATTTTTCCACCAGGGTATTGTCGGCACGGTTCTGAGATGCCCCATAAAAGTCTTGAGGGGTTGTCTCAAAACCTTACCACCGACCGGGGATCGTTCGTAAACAACTAACACAGTTCTAGAAGAATAAGTAGATGGAAAACAAGAGATGAGGAAAAGTCACTAGGTGAGGTAATTTGGCAACCTCGGTGTAGGGCTCAGGAGATAAGGGTACCCTGTTCTCACCTTGTTCAAGAACTACACTTCCACCTACTTCAACTTTGGAAAAGAAAAGAGTGAGCATCAAGATACAAAAAAAGTAGGTAATCTAACCAAGAAAAAAAATATAAATCGCTAATAAATACTGGGAGTTTGGTAACTCTAGATAAGAGCAATAGTACCTGGCATGCAAGAGGCATATTTAAAAGCAGTTCCCTATCCATAGGTGCACCAAATCCACCGCATTATTTCTAAACAGAGTAACTGGAGTTGTCATTGGACAACTTCTTCCATTGTTTTTTATTTTAAATACACTCTATTTGTCTCAATAGATTATTGGTAAACAAATAAACTACTTGATTCGTGATCATAACTTGTTTATTTCATTTAACATTTTCAATATTTAGTGCGTCAAATTAGCAAACATTTCGTCCTCAAGAAACATCTTTCACTTCTCTTAATCCTTATAAACCTTCATCTTCAGATCCTTTTTTCTACGTTACAGTCTCAAACGAGTATACTAAACCAGTACCTCTGTCAGCTATGTACAGCTGTATTTGTCGAGTTCCATATGGAACTAAAACAAACTATAACCTAATACATAAGCGGTGTTAATAAACGACCTCGAGACCACCAAGACTTATTATTTTTATTACGATTGACAAGTTAACCAAAAAAACATATACTGTAAACGTTACAATTTTTTAAAACTTAATTTTGGTATTCAACGAAAGAAAAACTGTATTATTCGCGGTACATAACCAAACAATGATGAAGAAGTCTACATTACCGATACAAAAACGTTTTGAAAACTTTTTAAATATTTTCTAAAGCACTGCAAAACTTCCCGAAAAGTTTACTTTGCTGTGTTATTACTGGCGCCGTTTCTTGCGTCACCTGCGCCACGCCATCATGGCCACACTGCCCCACTTACGATCGTCAGCTATCGTCATACACTCCTTGTGCAAACAAACGACTATCGTCGAGCACACACCCCTCTACCCTCTTCTCCTGTGGTCGTGTCCGAATGACATACTCCCCGAAGGTCAAACTTAACTCGCGCGACAGAAAACCAAACGTCAGCTGGAAAAGACTTCGCTTTAACCAGAACGTAAACTACTGAAATGGAAGGAAAGAGCACATGATAGCGTTTTTGTCACTTGTCGATTACAAAACTTTGTGTATCCTCGCGCTACAGCAAATGAATCGCATATTTAAGAAAGGGCCTAAGTCACCATTTTAGCCAAAATGTGTTAACATAGAGATTGCGTAGTTCAAGTGTCCATACACCTTTGTGGGTAGGAAAAGAACTATATCTCATAAGTATGACCTGGTAGAACAAGGCACACAATTCTTGTAAAGTTAAGAAAGGAACCAAGTCAATGACTAAAGGCCTTGCCACAAAGAAAATATCCAGCTGCTGGTGACTTGCCGCTCACGCTGCCGCTACGGTGACCGGTCGGTTTTCTCCTCTTTGTATGCCACAATGAATGCCGGTGCCTGCCGCTGGGGTACAGTTCATTATGCTAACAATAGGTGGCAGAGCAGTCGCTTATTTTTGTTTGTTTACATTTTTTTCTTCGCATGCTGTCACTGTATTGGCTCTCGTGTGACATACATCAGTCAACCAGTAGCAATCACCTTGCCGCTCCCTGCCGGTGTTGGCCAGTGAGTGCCGCCCCATCCGTTGCCAATAATAGTTAAAAGTTCGTCTGGAATTGGTGGCACAGCATGGCACAGCACAGCACTGCCCGGCAAGCAGAACGGCAGTGTCGTCATGGTCACGTGGGCCAATCAGTTAGCCAGAATCACACCAGCATGGCACGGCACTGCACTACACGGCAGTTAAAAGTTCATTGTGGCAGGGGCTTTAGTTCCTTTCTTAGCTATACACAGGTTTGATGCTTTCTTATAAGTTTGTAGCCCTGCATGTTATTTCACTACTGTTTTGTTTATAGTGTTACACATTGTATTATCACTTTGTTACTGTTTTCCATGTATCGTTAGTCACATTGTCTGGTAAAATGGAAACTGTACAGAAAAGGAAGAGAGGCATCAGAAATGTTTCAGAGTATAAAGCTGAAAAAATCAAGCAAGCACGAATACACGGCGAATAGTATATCAATTGCAAAGGAAAGTGTGTACCAGCTAAAACAACCGACGAAGCATGCAGGTAAGAGGTTATGAATGTTAAATAAGGTTGCTTTAAATTTAGTTGTTTTCATGGTTATGAAGTGAATGCAATGCAGTCTTTATGAGTATCAGTAAAAAGGAAACATCACATCGTTTGTAGCAACATAACCTGTGTTAATTATCTACGATTCATTTGTCTGTTTGTAGATGCAGACGTCGCTGTTTTCAACAAATGGATGTATTGAAACAAGGAAGGATATTGGATAATTTTCTGTCTTTCCAGTCAATAAATGAACAGGATATTCATTTGCAAGGGCTTATTGAAGCTGCGCCTGTTAAGAAGAGACGCCCTAGAAAAGAACCGGAACCATCTCGGAGATCAAGTTCTTTTACATTCCATGTTTTAGTCAATGAAAAGAGAGTACAAGTTTGTGGACCAGCATTTCTCAGCCTTCATGCAGTATCGCAAAAAAGAGTAAGGCGCCTGCAGACACTTCTTCTAGCTGTAAAGGTTCCGAGGGACGAAAGAGTGCATCAAGGAAACCAGAAAACCCATCCAAAGGGAAGTAATACAGACAATAATTGAGCATGTCAATTCATTCCCGCTTAAAGATAGCCATTATTGCGGTCATGAAAAGTACTACCTTGATGCAAGATTGAGTGTCTCCAAGATGTACGAACTCTATAAAAGTAAACACACGAACACAGTGGTGAATTATGCCTTCTATAACAAAATTTTTAAGAAACGTTTTTCATATTCATTTGGGAGGCCTCAAATAGACACGTGTTGTGAATGTGAACAACTGAACATTAAAATTAAAAGTCCGTCTCTGAACCCTGTTGCAAAACGTGTAGCAAAAGCAGAGCTCACAGTACACAAACGAAGAAGTGAGAAGTTTTACAATTCAATGAGGGAAACGAAGAAGTTGTGCCACCAAAACGAAAATGTGTTAGGGATATGCTTTGATTTTATGCAAAATATTGGATTGCCGAATATCCCTGTGCAAGACCTCTACTACCTTCGTCAACTGTCTGTTTTCCCCTTTTGCGCAGTTTTATTTATATCATGAGGGTCAAGGACGAAAAGGACCAGATGAAACGTGTTCATTCCTTTTACATTACATACGTCATAATGTTGCGCCCACAATAAAAGAGCTACACTTATACAGCTACTCCTGTGGTGGGCAAAACAAGAATCACACATTAATATGATTGTGCTTATCACTGATGGATTTAGGAATGTTTGATAAAATAATCCACAGGTTCCCGATCAGAGCTCATTCCTTTCTTGCATGTGACCGTTACTTCGGTTAAGTGAAACGTGTTCTAAAGAAACATGACAGATTTTACACACCACAAGAATTATGTGAAATGATTTGCGGAGTAGGTCGAGGAGATAAATTCACTGTGCACATGGTTGATACTGATGACTTCCTTGACTGAAAGACATGGTGGCCTCAGCTATACAAGAAGAATTGTACGTCTGTTGAAACCGCATGTGCTGTTCCAAGAGACAAGAGACAGGCCTTCGCCATCAACAGTTTCATGGGATTCAGTTATGATTCCTCCAAAAAGGGCACTGTCATAGCTGCGCCATTCATTGGGAGTTTCGTTACATCTACATTCAAGCTGGGAGGTGATAATGTTATTTCACTTCCTCAACAGCAAGCCTATCCACAAGGAGCTGGGCCCATCAAATCTGAAAAGGTCTGTGATATTGAGAAAATGATGTCATACATTCCTGACGAACATAAAGGTTTCATTGACATGATTGTTGGATGCAATGGTCATACATGTGAAACCACTAACAAATGAGTGTACTGAGAACCTTGGATATTATTGTTATGAAACAACATAGCAAAGTGTGTAATTATATTGTGTTAATGTTGTAAACTTGACATATTTTTGGGTACAGTGGTTATTTATGACAGAATATCTGTTGGTCTGTTTGTATTTAATACTTCAGAATACACAAAACTATGAGAATTTTACGTGAATATTGAAAATCCCATTGTGAAATGTGGTTTCCTTTAAAAATGGGACTATCTTTTCATTTACTTTAAGAAAGAGCCCAATGTCCCTGAGTTTAATATTTTTTTACTCTTAAATTTTTATTATTAAGTGTTCCATGCACTTTGGAAATGTCGGTCACTCTTAGAATTTTTGAAGAATATTTTTCTTTCACATTTGTACAGTTTTCTTTGTTTTTCCCAAAACTATATCACAGTGACTAAGGCCCTTTCTTAACTATGCGATTCAAATGTTGCAATCGACAAAGATCTGTCAAAACATCCAGAACTACTCTCGTTCCCACCTTCGTCAATGTTTACGCTGCCTCGCTTGGCCTTGTCCAACTGCAAGCGCATCACTAATAACGGCTCGTAACATAAAATGTTATACATTACTTCGCGGTGCTAACAGAAAAATTAAAAAAAAGGATAAACTTTCCGAACACAAACTTTTAACTAAAACAAGACGAAAGTATCATTACGAGGTCTCTACATCAACAGAAAAAAACAAAAAAGCAAAATTTACAGTCGTGACATCATCCCACCCGTACAAAATTTGTGGACCCCACAAATGAGCTAAGTGTTCTTACAAAGAAAATGAAAAGGACAGTGTCCACTGGTTACAGTCATTGGGGTTCGCAAAGATAACACGAAATGGTTAATGTTAACCTGTAAGTCGTAGTGGTCCAACCTCATTAACAACACCAATGTGTAACATTTGATACAATATTTGCACCCAATATGGTCGCTTAGTGTTCATGTACATATTTGAAATAGTCATAATAAATGGATACGGGTCTCAGCGAGTGCTACTTAACTTCTTGTGCTGGCGTGCTAAATGTTCCATGAAGTCCAGGAAATACCACTGCTACTTGAGAGGTAAGGTGTAGCAAACAGGCTTTTTCCAAGGTGTACCTCCAGAACCCCATGTCTCAGCCATCCACCACACTGCGAGCCACTCCAACCCTCACTAGGACAGGAATACTGGAAACAAAACAAACAGCATCAACATCTTTGCATACATGTTACAAACCTATACTCATGCGACAAAAAAAAACTACATAAAGAAAAAAATTATGATTACACTCTAAGTTCAATTGTTTGGCTGATATGTCGTGGGAAGGAGCTAATGTACCAAACATATTGTTTACACAGTCACATAACTATTTCCTCCCATCCTACACTTAACCGACAATCAAAACATAATGAAATCCCCAAACGTGATTTCAACACAACAATTACAAAAAAAAAAACAGAGTCTCAGGCAAGACAAAAAATGTCCATTAACCCAACATTGAAACGAAACCATCACCGACGTACACAGTATTGGGTGTAGTCCGGGAACTAGTATTTGGACTGTCTATATTTTTCACCCGCAATGTAAACCTTCTTCACCAAAACTTCTTCGTAAACCAACTGGTAGTTCTGCACATCATCTGCTTCCGGTAGTGGTATCTCAAAACCTCTTTGTTTTACTAGCAAAGTTCATGTGTTCTGAGAATAGTCACTACCAAACACTCGTCCATGATGTAGGCGTCCCCACATCCATCCATCACCTTCAGTCGAAAGTCTACAGGAAAGCTCAACTCCATCTTCTGCAGTAACTACATCCTTCCATCATCTTGCTCGTCCCCGCAACATAGGAAGAGTACACCAGACCGGATTTGAGAAGCCCCGCTCCACAACCAGACATGGTCCGGGACTCTGTTCCACGTCATCGCTGGGAGATGACTTCGGGGAAACCACCTTCTGCAGTTCAGTGGGTGAGGAGGGAGCTCGAAGGAAACCACTGGGACGACATCTTCACGTGGTAACCAGGAACATTAGAAGCTACCTTCCAACACGATTCACCAGGGATGTCTGTGCCTCCTTTTGCTTACTGGACGATCGATCCGCTCTAATGTAGGTATCGTAGATCCTCAAAACACAGGTTCTGGAAAAAGTCTGTTTATTTGTCCGAAATCACGTACACTTGCGTTGTCTTCTTTATTAATAACAAAAACTAAAGTCTGTGCCTGAACTCTTCCCCCATTATAGTATGGCAAAACCCCACAACATTACTTTAATAAACAAAACTCTGTAAATCATTATGCATTATGATTTCTCTAACCTAACAAAAAATACTCTAGCTTCTCCCACAACACACTTATGCCTTGTTCTTTTTTATCAACATTCATTTATCACAACTTCACACTAGGGGTGACTCCAATTTACAGTCCCCTTTCATTTTATAAATGTGGACGTTATAGTCTGACTACTTTCAGACATAATGAACACTATACATGCATCTTAATTACCATGAATAACACACATGTTAACTTTTAGCGTTTGTCACACCACCCTTGTGGTACAATGACTCACCAAAAAAAAACTTCATCACTAATACAATTATGCTCAGGCTCCTATATCTCAATTTATCGTGAGCCACAAATTAATGACATTTCCATCAACAGAATGAACTGTTGCTTTAAGACGCCCACTTTTCCTTATCTGTTGTATAATAGCCTCCACTGAAGCTTCCTTGGTGAGGTTACTGATACTGGGAAATACTTCAGGTATACTCCCCCTTTGACGTCTTAGTAGGCTGAAAAATCTCCAACTTAAACAAATAACAAATACATTGGTTAATACATCAATAACAACTGTCACTCCTATCTCCAATCCTAGTGCTGATTTAGCACTCATAGCTTCAACTCGAGGAATAGTACCTAACCCTAACAAAAACGGGTTTCTAAAAATTATAAGGTTTGTTCAACTCGGCCTTGACCTGGCGACTCTTTGTGCTCTTGCAGCTCTCGGGGCACTCCTAGGCGTTTTACTCATCGGAAATAAGATGGCGCAGGGTGTTTCACTCGTCAGGTCAAGATGCTCCCAGGTCAAAAAGAATGCCCTTTTTTCTCCTCCTCGCGAGGAAGAGTTGCAAGGGCAAGTAGGAGTAAATCGTTTGTTAGATGTTACAGCGAGCATACTGCTGTTGATTGCGCAGTTTACTTTCTCTGTCGTGTTTGAAAATAGAGAATAAGAATTCTTTCAGACATGGATGACGACAGTAAAGTTGCAGAAGCTGAATATGGTATTTTAATTCTAATCAATAAAAATTTTATGTTATGGTGTTGTTTTCAATTCATGTGGTTGTTAACCTCTAAAAACAGTACGCAAAAATTGATTAATATTTGCTGAATGTGTTCGATCCCGTAAATGATGAGTTATTAAAAATAGTTAAGTTATTATTTTCCTTGATGTTGGAATTGTATATCACCTGGTGTACTACTGTATATTCAATGTGGGTTTGTATATATTTCTTGTGCATATGGTTTTAATTGCTGTAAACTTAACGAATTCCTTTGCTACTGTACTGTTATGTACTTAATGTAGTTCAACGGAATAATAAATACATACGAATTATAATTATTCCTCAGACCAATTCAGTTTGGTACATTGTATTTTTCTAGCTTCTCATAATTTCATTAGAAGGCACTTTATCGTTTATAGTGAATTATTTGGTGCATCTGTAGGAACTTCATCATCTTATGATTATTGTTTATTAAAATTTCTAAATACGTCTGCTAGTTCCGCCATCAAATCAACGCAATAGACGTTTTCCTCGCTCTTCCGAGAGATGTCAACTTATTTTGCCCTAGGTTGACCTGGGTCAACTTGACCCAACTCATCCAGCTCCTGAGAGAGGTAGAGTAAAACAAACCTATAATCAACAAAACAATAATGACGAGGCCAAGAGAAATACTTTGTAAATGTCTGATATGAAAATTCTCAAACCCTATCGGACTCTCCAACACCACTCTAGCTTTAGCTTTAGTATGAGTCATATAACTTATGTTCAAGTGGGATATGGCAGATGGCCAATTCTCCTCTAAGAAATCTGAGATTGAAGGAAAAACTGCATGTTTTGAAGACATGTGAATTGGGAACTGAAGTTTCTTAAGAGTGGACAAAAGAGGCTGAGATTACATTAATAATATCAAATTTTGTAGTGGTATGGAAATCACAAGGATACATTTCACTAATACACAGTTGTCTATTTAAAAACAAAGTACAATCACATGGTAATGCTACATCCGTAGCACCTGGATGACCTTCATTCTGTAAATGTCTAACATCATTCTTTCTAATAGAACAATGTAATTCTAATTTGCCTTTAGCATTGGTTAGAAAATATCTTTCTGGACCAACTTGGGAAATAATTAACTGAGAACCAACTTAACAACTAAAAGAAAATTCCTGACCTAATTGTTCTGCAGTAGCACCTTTAAAAACGGCATAGGGCCTCGGTAACGACATCTATGGTCATTCTAGGTAAATAGCAAAGATTATCTTCATAAGGCCTACAATTCTGTAATTCTTTACCTCGAATAGTTCCAATTTTTTCTCCATTTACAGGCAAAAATGTGGATTCATGATGTAATACACAAATAGAATGTTTCCAAGCGAAAGTTATAGCTATAAAATCATATAATCTCCACTCGGATTCTTTCCGAACAATAGGTGTCTTTAACTTTACAAATAACTATTCCTCAAAAATATGACAAGTACAAATTTTCGAATGAAAGTAAGTTTGGACCTCTTCTACTGGAATAGCTAATCAGTAACCATCTAGGTCAATTATTTTTTCTAATAAATCAAGTTTTACTTTTAATCTTTCTGGTGTGATTAGAACAGCTGGTATCTTTTGGGACCTTCACTGATCGAGGATTTCAATCCTAAAAAGTGTATGCATTTGTTTGGCCGTAAGGGCTACTGCTACTAATTGTGTTTGGTGTACTTGTGAAAACTCTTGTACTACCCCTGAATGACTAGATGTAATTGCACTGCTAAACTAATTAAAAAAGGTTGTCATGTTATTAAATTTTGCTTCAACTTTTCCAAAAAGATCTGCTATTTCTGAATTTATTACATTAACCTGATTTGCAAAACTAGACAAAGATTTATGGTTTGCCAAAACTTGTGTACTCATAGTTTCAATATGGTGGCTTAATTCTTGTTCATTCTGAAATAGAGTTTCTACTTGGTGTTGCGTAGCTATATCACAGCACCAGTTGGCTACTTCGTCTGGGAATGTTATACCTCGCTTAATCTTTTTAGTCCCAGGTGTTACTAAAATATCCTCTCCGACTGCCTTGTAAATTGAATTTAATAATTATTCTGTGGACAACAACAATGACTTTTTCTCCTTCTGGAGGTGACATACTTCTATTGAATTAAAAGTATTACATGTGACCTGGGTGTTATAGTGTCTGTGTTCTTTTCTAACTGCTGAGGCCAGTATGACTGAAAGTGTAGTGGAATTGATGACGTGTACACCATTACCTTGGTTAAGGGTTGAAAATGCGCTCCAGATATCACTCCAATGGGCAAAGGTTCGGAACTGGATGGTGCCCCGTCTGCTACCCTCGTTGATTTGGTCGTGCTCGTCAGGTACAGTCACCAGACGACGATGATGCTCACTGCCATCTTGGCATTACTAAATCGGGCTGGTTGGTTTTCTAGTTGTTTCCTAGCTCTGCTGGGGTGGTTTTTTTCTGTGACTCACAATTATACACTGTTTATTATCTAATCACCTTAGGATGCAATTTTACGAAATTTTTTTTACTTTACTTTAGCAAGACTGCAAAATTAAAGGAAAACTCATGAAAGACTTGTGATATCAACAAAATTGATTTTAAATCATCACCCTTGGCTCGTCAACAAACAAAACTTTTACTTTAAATTAATTATTTATAAAACTTATTACATGTTCAACATTAACTACTTCGAGCCTTGGTTGTCTACCTTTATTTTTGTTTAAGACATAAAGATTATCTGACAACTTTTTCACCACGATAGATGGTCCATTCCAACGGTGGAAAAACTTGTGTGTTAGTCCTTTTTTTTGTGGGAGTGAAAAACAAAACTTCTTGACTGGGCTGGTATTCTACCGATCTACGGTGAGGATCGTAACGTTTCTTCTCCTTCTCCTGTTTGCGCCTAATGTTGTCCAATGCCTGTTGTTGGGTGGACTTCCACATACTATGGAGACACTTACTCTCTTCCTCTGAAACATTCTGATTAAAACAGACTTCAGAAGGTATCATTGGCTCTCGGCCATACAATAACACAAATGGGCTATACCCAGTACTATGTTGTCTGGAGATGTTATAGACAAAGGTGGTTAAAGGTAAAAATGTGTCCCAGTCCTTCTTATTTGATGCCACATAGTGAGACATCATACAGTTGAGTGTGGCGTGTAGGCGCTCTACTGCATTGTTACACTGTGGGCAGTGCCCTGAGGTCATGGTACCCTTGATGTCCATCATTCTTAGTAACTCCCTTACTACCGCAGAATGGAACACTTTCCCTCAGTCTGTCAGAATCGACGAATGTGTGGAATGTCTACAAACAACGTTCTCTAACAGAAACTGTGTGACCTTTGTGCGTTACCAGCGGAGAACAGCCCTGGTCTCTGCCCACCTGGTACCATAATCAATGCACGTAATACAATACCAGTTGCCGCTCTTAGTCTTAGGGTACGGCCCTAGCACGTCTATACCTACGCGACTAAAAGGTTCGCCAGCTGGTATGGGTTGTAACAAACCTGTAGGTTTCTGGTTCGTACCTTTCTTTGTTTGACAGTCTTGACAGGTTTTAACATAGTTTTCCACTGCCTTATAAAATCCTTTCAGTAGTAATGTCGCCTAATTTTGTCGAGCGTCCAAGCTAATCCTAAGTGCCCCCCAACCAACGGGTTATCAAGCACTCACTCAAGAATTCCACCTGTAACTTCTTTGGTACCACCAGTAGTCGTTGCCTACCTTCTGATCTGGTATTAATTGTATACAAAATTCCTTCTTTTAAACTAAAATTTTTGGCTAACCTGCTCAATTTAGACTCAATTTTAGAAGGTTTCTCCACTTTACAATTAAGGGGTTCCAAATTAGGGTCACTTCGTTGCGTCTTGGCCAAATCGAATCCTGGGAGGGATAGAACGGGTAACTCTAGGGTTTTCTCTTCGTCCTCCTCAGTTCCTATGTCCACAGGCTTCCTACTCAAGCTGTCCACATGGACATGTTTCTTCCCACTTGAGTATTTAATTTCAAATTGTTATTCCAGAATTTTCAGGGCCCATCTAGTTATTCTACCTGTACTGTGCGCATTCATTTTCATCTTATCCAGGTAACAGAGACTATGGTGATCTGTGACAACGGAGAAAGGTTTTAGGTAAATGTAGGGCCTGAATTGGTCAAGGGCGTAAACAAGGGCTAAACATTCCAAATGAGTGATAGGATAGCGGGTCTCCGCAGGGGTTAGAGATCGACTTGCAAATGCTACCGGATGTATTTTACCTTCTCGTCTCTGCATCAGGATAGCGCCTATCCCTAACATACTCACATCGGTGTGGATCTCTTAGGGTCGTTTTCATTAAAATGAATTAATGTAGGTGACGACGTCAGTTTATCTTTTAAAGTACAAAAGGCTTTTTCTTGTTCTTCCTTCCAAACAAAATTTTGATTCTTTCTCAACAAACTAGACAAAGGTTTGGCACCATGGGAAAAATTTTCAATAAATTTTCGGTAAAATTATGCTAGGCTGTCCCAAAAAGCTCCTAATTCCTTTTACATCACAAAGTGTGGGGAATTCTTTCACTGCCTTCACCTTATTAGGGTGAGGTTGTATTCCCTGACTGTTTACGATATGTCCCAACACCTCGGTTCCCTCATAACCAAAGGAACATTTAGTGGGTTTTAAAGTCAAATTTGCTTTCTGAAACCTTTTTAACATTTGTTCGAGCCTGTCTAAATGCTGTTCGAATGATTTACCTGCTATCAGCACATCATCTAAGTATACAAGACACGAGCCCCATTTCAAACCAGCAAGTGTCTTATCCGTAAACCGCTGAAAAATAGACGGTGCCGTTTTTAAGCCGAATGGTAAAGTTTCAAAACAAAATGTACCCTCTGGCATTACAAAAGAGGTCTTTTCTTTGTCTTTATCAGCTACTTTAAGTTGGTGGTAGCCCGAAATCATGTCCAAATGGTTAAAAAACCTAGCACCAGTTAAATAGCTTAGAAAATCGTCGATCCTAGGCAATGGATACTTATTGTCTTTGAGGATCGAATTCATGCGTCGATAATCTACGCACATTCTACACTCTCCATCTTTTTTCTTTACTAGTACCACTGGCGAACACCAGCCGGTATTACAAGGCTTTACAATACCATTTTTAATGTGCTCCTGAACAATGTCGTGTATAACCTCACACTCTCCTGGAGATACCCTGTATGGTACATATGTAATAGGAGCATGGTCACCAGTATCTAAGGTTACAACCTCCTCATATGTTCTACCTATTTGACTTGAACTCCAACTAAAACAAGTTCTGTATTTATACAAAACATTTTTCATTTTCAAATGTTGCTCTGGAAGTAAATTTGGGTTTATATCTAATTTAGTTTCATCAAAATAATCTCTCTCGTGTGCTTGCATAACCGAAAGGGAATTGGGACTAGATTTATCGTTAACATCTTCAAATGACAAGATCGAACCAAGTTTCATGTTTTTGGTTAATGTAACTTCATGATTAGCTACATTAGTAACCCACAATTTTGTATGTTTGCGTTCTACCAAAATGCTGCATGGTATCAAAACTGAATATCTATCGTACAAATTTTCCCTACGTTAAAATAAAGCTTCTTTCGGTATCTCTTTTCCCTTTAACTCAACATTTATGAGCTGATGTGTACGAGGTGCTAACCTTACCAATTCGCCTCTAGTACAACATAGCCTATCTTATTATTTTTTCCTCTTTCTCAGACTGTATTGACAAAGGGTTAGTCTCCGCCAGATCTATCCTTGGTCCTACCGCTGTCTTATCTGTCTTTCCCATGCTAACAGCCTCCTGAATGGCTGACACAATGTTCTTTAACCCATTTTGAGGTAAATTTAACAACAGTTGACTCCCACCTTTTCCACTAAACACTAGCTGTGCTTAGTACTTAGTTAAAAAGTCGCACCCTAAAATCACTCCTTTTAGGGGTGCAGTTACAATTCCTACCGGGTGGGTATATTTGGCATATCCCATTTTTACCCTCAAATTAATCATATGTGATATAGTTTGGTTCTGTCCAGAAATACCGGAAAATACTCTAGTTTCTGCTTCTTTCCATAACTGTTGCGGTACCAACCTATGATCAGTTAAGGAGATCGCTGCCCCACTAACAATAAACACGGGGGTTCGTCTGCCAAAAAGAAAGGTGTCCCTACTCATGATACCAGACTTCATTGACAGAGAAATCTTAAGTTATCTAGGCAAGTCATTTCCCCTAGCATGATTTGCCCTTATTCGTTTCCCTGTTTATTTAAATTTCTCTTGTTTTCCCACGGATTTGTCCAGCACTAAACTAAATGTTAGTAGGCATACTAGTTAGACCCACCCATACATGGGCATTCAGAACAGTTACCATCAAGAAAGGCTGCGCGTATTGCGATCTACACTCGTAGTAGTCTGCCGCGTTCGCGAAAGAAGATATGCACGTCATAGCTATAACCCAAGGCCACTCATCAAACCTTCACCTTCAGCAGTACAGCAAAGCTCGGCGCTGACCGAATGCAAACAGCAGAATTGCAAGAGACGTAGGCAGATCCTTTACCTTTAGCTGTCCGTCTGCCATAGTTTTTCCTTCACTATAATTTTTCCTTTATGTCTGAAGAAGCAACCGTATTCCATATCCTACTGCCACAATACTACCGAACCATATACAGGATGGTTGCTATTTCTAAATCCGACCAACCCTTATGATACGGGGACGTATCAATTTGGTAACTTTGGAGGCAATGTTATGATTAGAGCCTCGCCTGGAGGACAGGCTAGCGACGACGGCAGTGCAATCAGGTCAGTGGTTGCACAAGACAAGGGCCTCAGCGATTCACCCCTCCTGAACTGAAGTGTGTCAATATAACGCAATGTAACGGGGGAATCGGGGTCTGTCTCCTTCAAGCCTTCCAGCCGTCACCACCTTGCCAGGATGGTCCTGGGTCGAGACCCACGATGTGCCGCCGTCCGTCGATAACCGACACAATCATCATTAGCCTCCGGCATCATGCTAACGGTGAGGTCTAAGGTGTCCAAAGGGTCACCCATCATAGAGTAGATCAACGTAAATAATTAAACAGCCACTCCCCTCCAACCTAAATTATGTAGTACAACCGTGTAGTATTTGTAACTAACTTATGTAGAGTAAAGCCACCATACTTATATTAATATATATCATTTAACAGTAAACCTCACCCTTAACTAAACAGCTTAACTAGTTTCAGTATGAGTAACTATCTCTGGCTACAGCCACCCAACACTATAAATCATATGTAAAAACCTACTAAAATAATTGTTTTAGCAGTTTGCCAAAGCTTATGGGTTTTCTCTAACTACATCAATTCCCAAAGTTGCCCAATCAAACGGGAAGGCTGAGAGTGCGGTGAAGACAGCAAAGAACATTTTTTCTATGTCAGAAGACCCTAACCGAGGGTTGCTGTCCTACAGGACAACTCCCTTAGAAGGAGGCCTGTCACCAGCAGAACTGCTATTCAGGCGAAACCTACGAACCACACTGCCAATAATAAACCAGCCACTGTGGCCAATGGAGGAAAGGCTGGAATTGCAAATGTTCCGATGCAAGGACCAGAGACTGAAAAAGCGCAACTAGAGGAACTTTGATCGAAGACATGGAGCCAAAGAATTACAACTAATCGTGGGAGAGAGAGTGTGGATCTGCGATATGAAGCGTTAATGGACAATAAAGACATTGGCTCCCTTCCCACATTCGTACATAGTTCAGACACACCAGGGACAAGTGCGAAGAAACAGGGTACAGTTGTTTCCTGCACCGGAAGGAAGCCAGCTGGAGGGCACCCCTACGTGGGAAAGAAAGGAGACACCAACATCTATGCGAACACCAGAGAGAATAGCACCAATGCCGGAGTCCTCAGGAACATGACCGTTTAGAGGATTCTCACAAGAGAAGACCAGTGCAACAGGGCCAGGTACAGGGGTCTACAAGACAGGCAGGGGAAGAGTGGTTAAACAGCCCACCAGACTGGATCTATAAATGGGAAGACGGAAGACGTGTGAGATGATGGATAGTCTGCAGGGAAAGTGCTGTCAATACAAATAGATTCCATAGTGGACATGGTAGTCAGTGATCAATGTGTGCAGCCAATGTTGAATGTGTGTAGTGTATATAGAAGAGGAGGTGTGTTGTTAATAGCTTGTGTTTGTAAACAGTACCAAGGGCAGCCTGGGTAACAGGGTCGGGGCAGTCAAGATGGAAGTGGTTAAGGAGAAACAGACGTGAGCCAGCACGGGATTGAGACTTTATGATTAGCCGACAATACAGCCAGTATTCATTTGGTAACAATATATAATTAAGTGATATGAGGCTGCTAAAATGTTGGTCTGGGCTAAGTATTTACAGTCTAGGCCTATATCACAAAATCGTTCACTTTTTGGCTTTCCCTTTCAGGAATGTGTCTGTGAACTCTGAAATAAAGTCAGCTAACTTCAACCCATTCGACTTTCTTAGAAGACAAACATCAAAAAGTGCACTCGTGTTGATTCCGAATTTCAACTCGGAAGGTATAAAGTAGGGCATTAATATTTTTAATAAACTATCTTAAAAATAACAATACACCCAAATAGTCTGCAAGATAAAACAAGTGAATTAAATAACTACTTAGGCCTACAAAACCTTACAAATTATAACATTAACCACTCACAACCACTGAAAGTTTCAACATTAAAAATATTCTGACTATTGTCCACGATTTCAGCAGGCCCTAACATTCCACAGCAGCTTTACCTAGATGAAATAGGTACAGTATGTATTGTTTTAATATCACATACATGCACACATATTTTATTTTTAGTTGTCCTTTATACAAATTCGGTTTTGCTACCCTTCCATAGAAAGCCACATTGCTCGAACCATAATCTCAGCTCTCCAACTAACTGATCGTCTACATTTATATGGACAAATGAAGCTCCAAGAACATAATTTGGTCTGAGAATTATCAAACACCGCCGAATTCATTATTTATATATTTTTTTTCTGAACATTTAAAGAAAATTATTTGTCCGCCCATTCAAATTCAGCAGTCTGTCGCGATTGTTTGTACTTTGACAGCTGATTCTACCCATGATTCCACGTGTGAATGCTGCGGGCTAATCCGTCTATTAAGAAAAACAATAGTATGTACTATAAAGTATATGTTAAATAATTGCTGTCACACATCATTCTTACTGCAGTACTAATGAGAAAACTGAAGGACTATTTTAATGTTAGGGTATAATAACTTGTGCAGTAAATATATAATGTAACGTAAAATCAGTTGTAAAGAGAACATATGCTGTCAACATAGCTGTTGAAAAAAAATTCTATACCTGTATAGTCTAAACTTGAAAACATATTAATTTATTTAATTTCATATAATGGAAACATTGAAAGATTAAAATAGAGCATTATTTATAAATGTTTTACACACTATAGATGTTTAAGAGGTTCAAACATTTTAATTAAATATTAAAACTAACGTTAAATAATAAAGTTCTTGCAGTAAATATTAAAGCAAAATCTATTTGGTTAAAAAGAAGGTAACATTGTGAATCTAGTAAAAAGATGCTGCCAATACAGCTTTTAAACGTCGATTAATTCTGTAGTATTTTCAAATGTGGAATTAATAACAGAAAAGTCATCAGAACGAGTCCTTTAATGAAATATTAAACTGTAATACTGTAAATAACACACATATATATAGAGTAAGAGGGTAAATGCGTCCTTTCACTTCCCTTCCCAAGTTGTGAAACTTCGAAGCGACCACACTCTTAAATCTATTGCAAGAAATATTTCGTAGTTAACAGAATTTTTAGCTGCTTAATTTGCACATGACAAACCGTTAAAATAGTTTTTATATTTATATTCAGGCTGTCAGTGTGTCAGTTCAGTACTGGGGACATGACGTAAAACACCGAGTGACCTCTAAAGATAATATGATGTGCGCAGGCAATGAGGTTGAGGTCACTCCGCTGGACACTGGAGAAACCACGGGGTGACTCGGTCACGCCTGGCAGCACTTGCACTACTAGGCTCACTGATATGCTGGAAGGGCCCCTGTACATCGCCGCCCTCGTGAGCTAGAGTTGGGGGGGGAGGGAGGCTTGGACGGCCTCATTGTAAGTTGGCGTTTGGATTCAAGTGGTACAATTAAAATGGCTCCCCTCCCTTCGGAAGCCCAAACCCGACACTCAAATGTGCAAATCGCAAAGTTTCTGCCACCATCTTCCCATGAATTGGCTGCCATTATCAGTTAACATGCCCCGGGGTATCCCCATCTTAATTCCATTGTTAGAGTATAACGTACTGTTTTGGTTCGGGTGTTGCTCAGCGTGTAGGCTTCTAACCACCGAATGAATTCGCCCATCACCACAATAGGAATCGTTTACCTTGTGCTGTGCATGGGTATGGTCCCATTAAACCCAGGGCTATCTCTTTGAACAGTTCCATCCGTCAGCGCGATACCTGTTCTTGTACGCTATCGCTCCTGCAGGATTTGGTCATTTAGAACTCCCTGCATGCGCATATGTCTTGGCGGCTGTACCTGGCCAATGGAAGTATTCATCTATGTGCCGATGTGTTTGCTCCGCCCCTGGGTGTCCGTTAAGTGGTTTGCTGCGTGCATAGTGAAATACCCCTTCACTGGTTTCCAGTGGTATGTATATACCTTACATGTTGTTGCGCCGGGGGCCTGTGCCTGAATCTGGTTGTCCAACAAAAAGACGTTTTCCTTACTTCCTTCGTCATATTGGATGTTCAAGTTCTGGTCTGTTCATAAGGTCTGCTGGCTAGCTAGGACATGTGTCTTTACTTCTGCCCAGGTGTTCGTGCCGGCCCAGATGGGCTCACTTATTGTGGTTACATTGATGCATAGTAGCACATGTCAAGGGGTTTCTCGCCTAAGCACTGTCCTGCACGTGCATGTTTCGGGTTCGTCGCTCAGGCAGTGTCATCAGCTCAGTCTCTTCATCGTATTTGAGTGTCTCTCCCGTGTTCGGTTCCCTCGACAAGAGACCGGCAGTTCATTATCCTCGCCCGACACTCCTACTGCGAAGTCTAATGACTGTAGCAGCAAAGCCCACCGGATTAGTTTGCCTCTGCATCCCTGCATAGTGTTTAGCCAAGTTAAACATTTGTTCTCTGCGTGCTATGTGAATTATTTTTCTTCTAGGTAGTGATGGATCCAACGTATCACCCAAGCTATGACAAGACACTGCCTTTTGTTGCTATGATACCGGCACTCCACTTTGCGAACTTCACACTGCCATAATAGATAATGAATTTTGTGCCGTCATACTCGAGATGGTATAGGACCACACCCACTAGTGTCATTTTGGACATATAGTCTCTTCTGACTGTCTATGTGCGAGAGAACATGACAGATGCGAAACACCTTTTTTAGTTAATCATACATGTGTTGAATGTTTTCCGTCAAGCGATACTGTTTCTGCGGCGACAAAAAGTTCGTTAGCTGTGTCTTTACCCATGCAAATTATGAGACCTAGTTCCGTAGCCAGTTGGCTAGCCGGATAAACCTCTGTAGCTGTTTTCGCATGTGCAGCATTTCGGCTTCGGCTATTTTTGTGAGGCTGGTCATATGTGCATAATTTCCTGCATCGCAAACTATATGCCCTGAAAAGTCCACATTCCGTTTCCCTGTACGGCACATGCTTGGTGACACTTTGAGTTGGTGTGTATCTAAGCACTCCAACACTAGGCCCTAGTGGTATACATGTTCCTCCCAGTTCCGCGACCAAATAATGATGTCGCCCAGGTAACGCTGTCACAAATTCATCTATGTACCTTTCCAGCACTCCGTACTCCATGTATTGAAACGCCGATGGTGCACATTTCAGGCCAAAGGGCATGGCGCAGAATTGAAAGTGTCTGTCATCAAGCATCGTAAACACAGTCATCTGCCGGGCCTGCGATCTTATAGGGAACTGCCAATATCCCGCCATCAAGTATAACATGGAAATCACTTTTGTATCTCATGGGCTGGCTAGGGCTTCGTCAGACCTAATCTAAGGTGTTGGTGTTCTGTCTGTCAAGGCATTCACCAGCCTGAATTCCACACAAAATCTCGTACCTTCATCGTTTTTAAACACCAGTGCAATTCGCGAGTTTTATCTACTGTCCAATTGTTCAATAATTCCTTCATTGAGAATCTTATCCACTTGTTCCCTACTGACCCGATATTCCTCGAACCCAAAGGCCCTAAGTCCCGTATATGCCGGTTCATCACTGCTTGTGGGGATTGCATGCTCTAGTGATGTTTGTCCCTTAGAACTCGTTCAACTGTGTCGCAATATTGCTCTGGCACTTCATTGTCTAGTTCGGAAAGTGTGATACAGGACTCTGGTAATAAAGGCAACTCACTCACCACATAAATTGTTCTCCATTCACCAACCCCTAGGTGCATCTGCCGCGCTGCGACCTCGATGACGGCCTCCTGCACAGTAAGTTACGGTTGGCACAGTACCACCTCCTCTCTTCAGGCCGCTTGCCATCACTGCTGCTGTGGTCGAGACCTGGTCTCGTAGGTGGATGGTGATGTCGGTCGTGCCCTGGGTGTGCCCCATGCCATCATGGGTGTCCAGCCATTAACCTCCACGACGATCCTCATCGGTTGGTCTCTATGGTTGGTGATTGCGATGTCGTCCTGTTTGCAGATAATCATGTCTGGGTGTCGGCTGGTGACCTCGGGGAGTACGGTGACAGGTTGAGCAACCCCACTTACTTGTTTCCCTGTGGCTGGTGGCCTGGGTTGTGGACCAGGCAGTACTCATTCCAATACCATGTTATTACTGGGCATGTATCGCAGTGTGGCGATGGCCTCTCCCCTTGTATTCTCCAGCCTACTGGTTGAGTCGTGCTGTCAGTCAGGATGTGTTGTGATGAATCTCATACAGCTTCTCCCATTTCTTACTGTCGGTTCCCTGCCCTGGCCAGTACTGTCGCCTGCCCATCATTTATTTTACATTTGTCCACGTGTCTGTTTTTCAAATTAAATAGGTGTTTGAGGCCCTGCTCTGTTGTGGTTGCCTGACATACGTAGCCCTCCACTGAATCTTCAGGAACTAGGCTCAGTTACATCTGGTAGTGCCTCGGACAGTGGAGAGTAAGGGTTTACTCATCTGTATAGTCACAGTTTCTTTGCGATTAAGTGCTCGACTGATTAATCATCCCACTGCTTCTTTCTATAGAACAGGGTCAGGCAGTCCGCTCTGACCTCGGCTTTTGAAAAGCAGTCTCATAGGCCTTTTGTGAATTCTTCCCACATCGCATCAGCATCATTCCATAAACCCCACCATTCATGCACCTGGCATCGAAGCTGTGATGCCACTCTCTCCGTCCACTCCTCCTTGGGCACGCGGATCTACACAGTCTTGCTGCACATTTGTCCACAAACAGTGTGAGGTCCTTGAAATTACTGTCTGTGTACTCTGGAAGCACTATGTGTTTTGGTGGTATGTCTCCTGCAATATGGTCACTATGTACATCTGTCCTTCACTGCACCCTGTGCCATTGTCTTGGCGCTTGTGTGCACCATCACTAGCTGTACAAGTGCTCGAGGCATCGGCCTGCTCGCACAACATGTCATGGTACAGTTGTATGAGTGTCGCAGCTAGGTTGGTCAACTCTCTGAGGCTAGTGTCGGATAACGTGCCTAGCAAGGCACGATTACATGGCATGTCCCGACTGTCAGTGAACGGGCTGCACACGAACACACCTGCTCCAAATCTCCTTAGTTCTGTCACCTGCGACACTGCCTGTGTCTCACTATGTAGCATGTCACACACATCGCCATTTCATGCACCATTGCTGGGCAGTTCACGACATCGGAGCGAACACAACCCAGCCACTCTGGTTTCTGTTCACGATTGTCCTGCTATGGACCCGTTGGTGTTGGTACAGAGTCTGCCACTTACACACGCATGTGAAACTGACAAGCCAGTCCTCCAGTCTCACTGTGCTCAACCTCGGTAGCTCGCACCATGCACACACTAACCCCTGAACACTGAACATGTCCATGGAGTTAACTCGACCTTACTTGCTGTACACATTGTTGTCTCGTGGTCAGCCGGTCCCATTACAACTGATCGGAGCGAGTGGGAGGGGGTGTCGTTATTGTGTGTGCCTGCATGTCTGCTTACCTGCTGTCCACGTGGTCTTTCAATGCTCTCAGCAATGTTCCCTAGTATGGTCCACACCTTCTTTATGTTCCTTTTAATCCTACCATGCTGTAATAGCTCTTGGTTATTTATACAAGAATCAATTCAATGAAAAGTCACATGGTAGCTACGTGATAAGAGTTCCAAGTCTGCTGTTTCTCAATCGCCAAAATGGCCCATTCAACTGTTAAATTACTTCGTGAAGGCATTGGATGTGTACCATCACCACCCTCGTCATCAGGGCTAACCTCACTAATGGTGATGGCTACTAACAAGTACACAGGGACAAGAACGTGGGTTGCGAGTCCCTATTATTCGCAAGGATGCTTAGGCAAGGGAACTCGTCTTAACCTCAAAATATCAGTGTAGCAGTACTAGTGAATAATTAGCAATATCTGCATGAATCACAGTATTCCAACTTATCAAGAAAAATAATTTAACTTCAAGAAAAACGATGTAAATTCCAATCGCAAAAGTGATTTATTGAAACCTCAAATAATCATAACAAAATATTAACATAACCTTAAACCTGTAACAAACTCAAATTGCCAGCATAAATCAAAACATTCGAAATAAAAGAACAAAAGTTGATGCACGACACTCGCGCTCATCTTCCAATTCAGCCCATTGTGCGCACCATGCCATGATTACGGAACGACAGATACGGCAGTACCGCTAGCACATATGGGAAAGCACCCGACCACATATGCGCAAGAGGCAGCGGTGCCTAGACGCTGCCCCCGCGACGTCGAGTGTATACAGTGTGTGTGCCACATTAAGAGAACAACCGTTTATTGGTAACAAAGTGTCCCGTTCACGGAAACCTTAGTAAATCAGCTTTTTGTAAACACAAGTCGTTTCTAGAACTTTCGTGCTAATTCTGTCAACATGGGAAACACCACCAAGATACAGCAGGATTTTAAAGGCTAGGGGTAACCTTGTTGTGTAATTAAAATTCCTAATTAATACTTTTTCGTTATTAACCTCAACAACAACAGAAACACCCTTGCGTCTTGTGCGCAAGTTGGACTCGCCAATGCAGCCAACCTTGCTGGCCAATTCTTTTCATGTTAATTTTGCAAGTCTTTTTCTTTAAAATAACTCCAAATTAAATGAGTAATGGTTTGTGTGTCTAAGTAATTCCTTAAATAATTTTATTGTTGACAGTTTTCTTTTGTGCCATGTAATTTCAAATTATAGTAAATTCATGAGTAACTGAAAATCACCAAAACTTTCCAACAAAGCAAATTTGGGATGCTAATCAGCAAGAACGTATTTTTCAAGTGTTCTGGGCCTTAGCCCCTGTGTTTTATAGTGTAATTTGTATTTCGGCGGTTGCTTTCCGTGCTCGGCCGGACGAGGTCACCGGCGTGGAAAGGAATCGTCAGTTGGCGCTAAGCAGTGGAACGAGGCGGTCGGACGCGAGTCACTCCGAGCCCTTCAAGACTTTGTCCAATTACTAGTTAACAATAGCTTCATTTTAAATGTCGGAACTGTTAAATTTTATTTCATTGGCCCGGAGGTGCCCCTCGACCCATGCAACTCAACCGCCCAGAGGCTTAAAGTAAATTTTCCGTCACCCACGTGGTGTTTTCAATACAGTGTAGCTCACCGGTCGTGCCTAGGACCGGGTCAACTTACCACACCACCGTGTTTGGATCTTGTAGGGAGTGTGGTGTCATAAAATAAATATGTATATCATTGAGGTAGATATTTTATTGGCTTGCCACTTCACGGCCTTCAGGGTGCGGGACCCTTTAACCAGCACTACCCAGTGCTGCATAGGATGTTATCTATTGGTGATTTGTCTGTGCTACGGGCGTGGGGAACACGTGAAGTTTCCCCTGCGCAAGTATTTACAACGACGAGCGGGGAGTGTTATTTCTACACCATGGCCGTCGGCCACATGGCCCCGTAAAAGAGTCTTTGCCTATCATTCTGAAAGCCTGTTCTCTAATAACGGGCTGGCGCTACTGGGCATTACTTCGCTGGATCTATCCAACAGAATCTAACACACCACCAATTCCGACAGCATCAAAGTTACAAAATTACACCAATTATTAAATTTACAAAATGCTATTGACAGGTGTGCAAAAGGAATCAATTTAATGTGAACTGTATGGAACATAAGAAGACCTAGTCGAACATCCTGAGAAGAGTGTGGTAAAGACAAAATCATATACAAAACATTGGCTAGCCCTATCTTCATAGGATACTAACTCGCACAACATATTTTAACTGAGTACATTTTCAGTAGCCAACCCTAACACAAAATCGTGGGGACAAACGCCCCTAAATACATTTACGTAAAACTCGTTGGACACTCGCCCCTATACATAATCACAAACTCCAGCATAACCTACCTCAGTAGTATGTACACAATGACTGCCACCCTAGCACAGTCTCATAAAACGGGCACATAAGGTGAATGTAAAATATCGTTTCAATACTGTTGTTTATCAGCCATTATACACTTTCTCTGTCAAAATCTAACATTCAAGTTGAACACCTGCAATAATTAATTAACCAACATATGAACAAAACTATGGAACTATAGAATTTAAATGTCTGCCACTCTCTCTTGATGAATACCAAAAAATATAGAAGTTACCAGAAATTAAACACTAAAAAAACCCGATTGCGAAAGTTACCTTGAATTATGTTTTATGTGGGGATCTGTTGTTATATAACAATCCCAGGTTCAGTGCCCCACCCCCCCACTTAAACACAAATCCAGGCTAAGGCTACAGCCCCCTGCTGTGGCACCCTGGACGTAACCTCTTCCTCTTGCAATATAAAGTCTCCCACTTCGATGTGATAATTTTGCAACCATATCCTCTTGTCCATAACCTGTATTACACACACATCACAAAGTTAGGAGTGTAGCAAGCCAATGAAAGAGTAAATAACACAATTTCTTGAATGTACTGCCACTGTCCCCAATTTGTACTGCCACAGCTAGGCGAGGAGTTGTAACAAAACACCTGGCATTCTGTTTACTGTGGCATAACTATTTCAAATCTGTTGAAGGAAAATTGATAATGGAGTAAGTCTTAAGCGACTGCATGATTTTAGCTAGAGTAAGCCTGGCATAAAGTAGTCTCTTGCTTGGACATAAATAAATTGCAAAAGTTATTTTACTGGTAGATCATACTCCTAAAACTTTTGTGATGTGTGTAGTCAGTGGTGGTGGAGAGGGTGTGGGGACACTGTCCCTCCCCTGGAACACAGGAGGGGGGACATAATAGGCTTTTGAACCCACCCTAAGTTTATTTGTAATTTTTTTTCAAAATTGATATTTAAAATTCTTATTACAATTTTTGCTAGCTCTGTATTCAATATTTAGACTTGAAAACAACTGAAATAACACCAATTTCCAAACTAAAATCCAAATTTTCCCCACTTTAATGAGTCACTGTAGGAAAAATCTTGGAAATAAATTTCTGTCAATGACACTCTCCCCCACTCCTTACAAAAATACATTCCACCGTCACTGTGTGTAGTCTGCTTACAGAAGCATGTTTATAGCATCATAACTGAGCCACTTGTGAAGTCGGTACACTTTAAACTGACAAGAATTAGCCAATCAGGCTTATAATATTGCCCTAAGAACAAATACATCAAAATCAAAATAAGAGTAACCACTTGGTAACTGTCGATGTGATACTAAGCATTATCTACCACTATTATTAAATTAAAAATCTAAAAAAAAAAAAAAAAAAAACTGAGGACTGAAAAAAATTTAAATTTGCATGAGTCCTCACTTGACAATGCTTATAGGCCAACTTACCTTAATCTTTCTTCGAAGTTTGGAAGCTGTCAGTCTTGAACTTGTCTTGTGTGTAATGCACTCGCATCAACATAGCACTATGTGCGACACACCCTCGGTGCTTAGCAGCAGTAACTTATTGTTTTCACAAGAAATGTGCCTTCATGTCCACCTGTATGACTGCCTGTGACTTCGTGGTTTAGTATGTATCAGTTGTAAGTGCAATATTATACACATTAAAAAACATTCTTGCAATTACTATCAGTCTATGGGCAAACGATTTATTATCAATCTGTAAAGAGTTCATGGAAAGAATCAGTCATCATAATGGCCTAAAATACTGATAGTATGAACCTCTTATGAAAATTTGTTCACTGTATCATTACTTCAGCTGAGTTTAAAAAATATTGTTCTAAGAGGAAGTTTGTAAATGGTAGACAAACTGTTCAACAGCTTCCAAGGCACTTACAGGGCATGTGTTTTTCTATCATCAAAATTTTAAAAAAGTAAAAAAAAAAAAAAAAAAAAAAAAAACTTAGTATCCCAAGAAAATGTCTTCAATAAGCAAAAATGCATATAATAGAGTAAGTTTTTGGCCAATTTTTGTGTGTGTTTATCTTTCCATGTTGTGGTGGTGACGAAGAATGTGGGTGCGGATAATAAACGACAAAGTCCTATTTACCAGAACAACATATTCTTATTACTGAACTACAGTGTATTGGCTGTCTTTATTAAATACATACACACCTTATCCATATAAAAAACACCACACGCATCTCACAAAACACACCCACCTCACACAACACATACAAAACACACCCACCTCACACAACACACACAATACACCCACCTCACACAACACACCCACCTCACACAACACACCCACCTCACACAACACACACCTCACACAACACACACACCTTACACAACACACACACACTTCACACAACACATGAACCTCACACACACATCTCACACAACACACACATCTCACACAACACACCCATCTCACATAACACACCCACCTAACACAACACATACACAACACACCAACCTCACACAACATACACAACACACCCACCTCACACAACACATACACAACACAAACAAAACACACACCACAAACAAAACACACACAACACACACACATTAGTTCTTGTATAATGTATTCAAATAATTTGTATTATGCTAACATGATTTATCCAATATCTTTACACAAAAATTGTACAGAAAAATATCTGAAGGATGCAATCAACTGTACTATTCTAGTAGGTTCCTGTTGGCCAGTAACTATGCCTTGTCCCTAATGTTCACTGATAGTCACTATCATGCCAACAAAAATTAAGGCAGTAAGGTTATTTTCCTTCATAAAGCAGCAGTTTCCACTGTGTTCACCTCATGTATAACTGAAGTCTCAAATTATACCTGCATATCTGCATATCATGTGTATGGGTTAGTTGTAAAAATTAACTTAATTTATTTAGCAGTGCAAAATACATTATAAGTAAACATAATATTTTAGACAAAAGCCATTTAGTTTCACCTTCCAATCTCACTGTAATAATATTTTATTGTGGAATAGGGTATGATATGAGGTGAGCATAGAGCAATGCTGGCAGCCTAACCCCAGCCTCCCTCACCATTCACCACCTTGTACATCCTGACCAACCTTTCCACATCTTCTCCTTTCCTTCGACGACTTCCCCCCCCCCCCCATCAATATAGCATCGTAATTCTGGCATATAATACTAAAAGAAGACCTTCATATACCAAGTAATCATTTGCAAATTGTGCAGAAGGGTGTTCATTTTGCAGACACCAAACACATATTTTAATCAATTACGTAGTGATTTAAAAATGATCAGTAAAATAAACAATAAAATTTTTTTAAGTAAACAATACCATTTGGTCTTTTATACTGTTAATGAATTCATGGGGTTATAAGTAGTGTTATATTATGTGAATTGTAATGCTGTATTCAGTAATACTTTATTATTAACTTACATTAAAATCAAACTGCATACTTTTACCATTCATGTATATTACAGCACTGTATATTTATTTGTTTTATAGGTTGTTAGGATATAGTATGTTTGTTTCGACTTCATTAACTGTAATTTGCTAAAATGACGAGTTCCATATCCCAAATTGAGATATACTGAATTATAATTTTAAATAAATAAATATGAGGTAAGCACAGAGCAATGCTGGAAGGAAGGAGTGGGGGAAACATGAGATCCATGAGAAAACTCACTGACAACCGGGTAGCATCTGGCACAATGCCAACATGGGTCGTTTTCACCTTTGTGGCAAGCAAGCACCCTATTAGCTGTACCAACCACAATTCCACTGCTTACAGTACCGTAACTTGCAAAATTGTGTCTGTGACAGGTATTCATCAAATTGTTATTGGTATTTATACTACTTAACCATGAGTTTGTACTTGTTTACGTTATTTTTTGCAAACACTATTGCTTGAATTCTGAAAGGAAGCACGTATCCTACATCTTTTAGACCATACATGGATGAGTTACAAGTGGTTTATGATATTATGCATATAATTTTTCAAAACATAAAAATTTACTGAATTCTGGCTAACTCTTGACTTAAACAGAATAATCACAAACCAGTGACTTTTACCATTATTTACTCAACTATTTGCAGCAGTAAAAGCTTCCTGTCTGTTACACATACTTATCAGAATTCCACTTTACACATAATGTCCTAATTGTATTGCACACTATATTAAGTTCGTTCTACGCCTCAGGAATTTTCTAAAATAATGTGTCTGGTTGAGTGAAATGGAATACATTGAAGCTTCAAATGTTTTATATAAAACTGCACAGCTTGTGTTTAGATTGGTCATTTTATTTTCTGCCTTATTTAACAGGCTGCCTATCTTACCTCAGCCTCCCTCTCCATTCACCTTGTATGTCCGGACTAACCTTTCCACTCTTCGCCTTACCTTCGACAACTTCCACCCCAGTCCTTTTAGCATTACAGATGGCAGGTAGTTCCTTTCGTCCTATTCAGCCTTCAGCCTGCCCTTACCTTATCCATTTATCCTTCACCCATCTTTCTGTCCATATTTGCAACTTCTCCAGCTCCCTCTCTGCTGCCGTATACTCCAACATTTACTGTACCAATGTAATATAAGTCTTTTTCTTCATTGCATTATTACTCCCTTCAACAACACCCACCCCAGCATACCTAGAACTCTTTTCCCTTTAGACACCACTCTACGTACTTTCTTCACCCGAAGTCACCCTACATCATTATACCTAGATACCAGTATTCTGAATCTTCCTTTGTCTGCTGCTCTCTAATCCGTATTTGATAATAGTGGTATGCATACAGTGACAATTTCAGTGAATTATTTGTATCAGGATTGACACAACCATACCCACGAAAATTATTTTTATAATTCTCCCACAGCAAATGCAATTTTTATTACACAATAACCTGTGTCTAATGTTTGGAACTATAATATAACTCAATTGTAGCGTAATGATGATGATAATTATAATAAAAAAGTTTTACACTCTCAATTGGGCTAACGCTCGGTGGCGAGCAGATTACTCCCCATCCCCACAGTTACAATTCTCTAGTCCCTTCCTATACCTTCCAACTCCCCCAACAGTCTCTAACTCCTCCTGCAAAGCATTCCAATCCCTCACCAACATTGACTGTCTACCCCTCACAGTTCCTTTCCAAACCCTTTGAATTTTCTCACCGTTGCTACCTTTACCCTTAAAAGTTCCCTTAGTTAATTTGCAGGCCGAATTCCTGTATCTCCCCTCACCCTATACAACCTGACCGACCTTCTACTCTCTTCCTGTCCCACAACGGTTTCCATCCCAATTCCTTCATCACAATGCTAGGACTACAGTTCCTTTCCTCCTCACCAGCCTGACCCTACCTTTTCCATTTATTCATCACCCACCTCGCTGCCCTTCTCTGCAACTTCTCCAGCTCCTGCACCTCCACATATGGATCTCAATCCGTGGCAGCATATTCCAATACTGGACGAACCATTGTACAATTTCCATTCCCTTCACGTCAACACTAACTCCCTTCAACACCCTCTGGAGTAGTCCTAAAGCCTTTCTTCCCTTCTTAACCACTCTGTCCACCTGCTTTGTCCACCTTAGAAAATAAGTAGGCCTACAAACAGCAGACTTAGATCCACAAGTGAAAATGTTACTACATAGTACATTAAATTAGGCCTTAGATGTAATTGTACTGAGTAATTAAATTCCAATTCAATTTCTTATAATCTCGCTCCAAAGGAAACTCAGAACTTTGTAAGTTAATGACAGCTAAGTATTAATCACTTCATTTTAAATCGTAATATTTACTGTTATCATTTCTACATTTTTAAATTCATAAATGCGAGATGGTAATTGCCTTGAATTTGTGCTTTAATCACACCTCGAATAGGCATATTCTGCACAACAGACCTAGAAGTAAAACAGTCAATATTAGATAAATATCTTAGCAGTTAAAAAGTTTTAGTAATCAAGGTGTGCCAATAATTGCTGACATTTTAATGGAAATAAATTTAGACAGTAAATCAATCGGATTTTCAATAGGCTTACATTCTCAACACGAACTGTAGACCTAACCAATATCATAGGTTATTTTTATTTTCCAGCAGCGAACATACTCATAGAATGTATACGCCATAAAAAACTTTCTATAATTTATAAGCAAAATTTACACCACTAAATCCACTGTGCACAAATGATGTACATGACGAAATCATGAAGAATTAATTTACATTTCCGATAGCAAACAAATATAATGAACCGTGACACATATTGCCAGAAATATATTTTCAATTAATACAAGTTCAGCAATATCCCACAAGTACAAATCGTAAGTAAATATAGGCCTACATGCAGCAAGCTTTTCTCGCAGACACAATAAACAACGGCAACCACAAACAATATTGATCATATACAACATGGCGACAATACCTCGATTTGTTGCAAAGAGACGACGTCATAGCAACGTATTGGAAACGTTACCAAAATGACATTACGGTGGTCACAATAAGGACGTCGCAGCGACGTCGTGTTCAGGTCTAAATAGTAACGTGACCATAAGAGACGTCATTGCAACGGCTCAGAAATGACATTACAGTAGTCACAACTGAGACGTTGCTGCGACGTCTTGATCGGGTCGACATTGTGACGTGACAAAATGGGACATTGTGATGTCCCTGCAACATCGCTGCGACCAAGTGTGCTGTAAGAGTATTAAGTATTTTCAATGATAAGTATGAAATTTTAAGGTCCCTACAACTATGTTATAATGAGATACCACTGTATTTTGTTTACTGTTTGAGTTCGTGTGTATGGTAGCATCAATTCATGTTATACTAGACTAAACCCATTTTTTTAAATAAAAGTTTCACAATTATCAATATATCTTCATAACTCCACGAAAAAATGAATATCAGGTGCAAATAAGTTTTAAATAAATTATCGCAGCACATATGCACTACACACCAAATAAATCTTCAGTAATTGAAGGTTATAACACACATGGGATTAATACTGCAGCCAATTTTTTGACGAAGGAGGAAATATCGGCTGAAAATAATCGTATTTATAATAAAAAAAATTAAAATTTGTACCACTAAAGTAAGTATGGTCCCAATTTATATCGCAGCTTTCAATGTTGATTGGTTTGGTATCTCGACCAAATGATTTGAATTTTTGTTGTGATTTTCATTTCCCTTGTAATTTATACGTGTCTTCATGATAATAATTAAGAACTGTCAACGATTTTAAGATAGTGTTTGTCCTGTTACGAAGTGTGTTGTTAAATAATATTAGTTTTTATTTTCGTTTAAACTGTAAAATGGCTTTTTTTTTTATTTTCAGGTAAGATATTTGTATTTGCTGGTCATTTGAAAAAGATTTAGCAAGTTCTACCATTTGTATTTCAGCGATTAACTATATAGACATTTTTTTTAGAAACTTGTGAGTTTCTGCAAACAATACATTACTACAAACTGCAAAAATTAGGCTCCCTTTCAGATTTGTATTACAGAGGTTTCTCTGTAATGTGAATTATAATGCAAGCTGCTTACCATGAATTGCCACAGACAGGTCGAAGTTGAAGAGAAAGGAAACTTGGTGACTTCCTTCGCAAACCGCCTTCCAAATTACGAACATAACATAGCCAATTCATCTTCCATCGCTTTCCGTAACATGTTCTGGGGGTTATTCACTAACTTTCCTTAGTTACGGCCAGTAACTTTAAGTTACGGACTGCTTAATGCCACTTACCTTAATTTGCGAGTCACTAAGCACTTCCCGTAACAAATTCAGCTGACTTTAATTTTACGGGCATGTTATTTCGCAACACCGTAGGACGGCCGTCACATTACTGCTCACTGCCACTCGGATCATTGACTGTACATGCAGAAATTTCCTTCATGTGGCAGTGAATTATCTCGCGCCAAAACATTTATTTTGGTTTATGTTTAATGTTTATGTGCTCTGAGTTGTTTACAAAACATACTACTCGATTTCGGCGAATTTAATTAAATTTTACGTTAAATCTGTAAAATTAGTCTATTTTGAGTTGTGGAATATATAAATAACGAAGTTTTTGTTGGAATATGTACAATGTTATGTTGTAAAAACGTATTTTTGCCGCATAGAGCATAGTTTTAAAAGAGTTTATTCATGCATGCTGTTTGCGCAATAACATATATCTTCTCGTTTTTACTTTTTGTCTTATAATTTTAGAAACCTATACTTTCATCTGTACAGATGGTCAAAACATTCTTTTCGTGTACGGATTTGCAAGAATGAATGTTAAGTTTTCATGTCTCGTTTGAATTGGCAAATTTAATTTTCAGTAACTGCTTACACAGTTTTGAATTTTGCGTTAATATTTTTGTTAGTTAATATTTCCTTAACAGATATTGAAAGTGGAAATACGTGTTCCGTAGAATCACATGTGTTTTATTAGTTAGCAACTTGAAAATAAATCGGTAATAGTCTGGTAAATTGCATTGTTCAAATATTTACACTAGATAACTTTAAGGGGAATGTCTACATTTAGTTCATTATACCTGAAACGCTACAAACTCGAAAAATAGCCTGCCAATCTCATCATAGCAAATGAAATCATTTCAAATTAGAAACCGCAATGCAATACATCATATGTATAACTACTGTTAAGTCATTCCTGCAGGTTTTTCATATTGTATACCAAGAGTTCTTAAAATTTTTTTTAAAGTTGTGTCATGTTTTCACTGTCGAAAAGAACCTACTACACCAATGTAGGCCTGGGCATAGCATATTAATAAGCATTTTTACACTTGAAATAAAATATTTTATATTGTACTATGATCAGAATGTGGTATGTGCCATAACAAGAAAGAACAGAATCAAGTTGCAATATAAATAGTGTGCAAGAAAGAATTAAGTTTCAGTTGCATATTTTTGTTGCATTGAAATGTGGAAATATATTAGCTATTTTTTGCAAGAATTGTATATATTCTACCGCCGTTGCATTTTGTATACTTTACTATTGAAATTTGACAACAGCAGTTTCTACATCATACTGAAAATAAAAATCTCTTGACAACATTACCCTGAAGGTTCTCTGTGGTCCCATGTCTCTACTTGCAGAACAAAAAATAAACTGCAGTATGATTATGTAACCCAGCCTCCTTTCCCACACTTTTTGACTTTACTGTCAAAATACTTGGCATAATTCTATATAAGTAAATTTTAATGAAATGTATTCATTTGAATATTTAGCACCTACCTGGAGCTGTTTAAACATACTCAAGGTTCTGAAGCAAAGGAGTGACATCGTTGCCTGGTCTGACATTATGCATACATCCCTACCAACACAGCAAGTCCCCAGGATGTCCTAGGGACATCTTTTGAAGATATCTGGGTACATGCGATCCTCGGGATCTCATAGGGATGGATATTTCGGATGTCCGAGACCTCCGAAAAACCATGTCCCTAGGACGTCCCAAGTACCTCCTCGAAAAGTACATCACATCCCAGGAAGCTCCTTGGAAGACGATTTTGGGTCATCCTAAATTCCTCATCTGGGGAGCTCCCAGGGATGTCCTTACAGGGAGCTCCCACGGAGCTCCTCTGAGGAACTCCCTGGGATGTCTGAGCAGGAGTTATCTGGGATGTCCCAACAGGCACTCCCTGGAATGTCCGAGCAGGAGCTCCCTGGGATGTCCGAGCAGGAGCTCCCTGGGATGTCCGAGCAGGTGCTCCCTGGGATATCCGAGCAGGAGCTCCCATGGACATAGTGGATTTCTAGGCAAGTTCCTAATATGACCGCTAGATAGCTCACAATATTATTTAAATATACATGAGGTTTGTTGCAATTAATTTAGTAGATAATTCATAACATTTATATATGCCTTAAGAAATTGGTAAATTTATTAATTTCGACACACCTATTTTACTATCACTGGTAGACTTTTGGAAGTTGAAGCAATTTAAAAAATGATATTACAGACGAATTGTTTATTCAAAAGATTTTAAGAGGCTACATTAACAATTATGTGTATTTGACTGTATGTTAAATACTAAGTTTACATATCACCAAAACAACTACATTTGTTTTCTTTGTGTTGAATACTTAACTTTTACTTTTGCTGCTGGAAGGAGCTGCTGGAGATGTCCCAGGGAGCTCCTACGGATGTCCCAGGGACGTGTTTAATACAGGTCGGAGGAAGCTCCTAGGGATGTCCCAGGGATGTGTTTAATACAGGTCCCAGGGAGCTCCTAGGGATGTCCCAGGGATGTGTTTAATACAGGTCCCAGGGAGCTCCTAGGGATGTCCCAGGGATGTGAATGCCAAACATCCTAGGGACGTCCGTGGGTATTACTTTTCCATGAACTTTTCCTACATAAAAAGGACTTGAAATGAACTTCCCTAGGACGTCCTAGGGACGACAGTTCCCACATCCAACGGACGTCCTCAGGATGTCTGTGTGCTGGTAGGGATGTAAGGTTTTGACTGTGCAAAGTTTGTCCCAATACTAGAACTGTAGGACTTCAAGTGCTGACCTTGCCATTGTTAAAAACAATCTACTACAGAGTTTATTTTAGAATACTTGGATAATGTCTTGTAAATTTTAGTACTAGCTTATGAGATAACTTTGTGGAAAAATTATTTATTGCTGTGTTGCACAGCTTGAAACTTGTGTCATTAATGTGCATGTTCCTTAAAAGTAACCAACAACCCTCCTCTGAAATGTGTTTTAAATAAACAATGCACTGGGAACACACATTTGGTGCAAGTCTTTAACTACCTAATGCATATGTAGTGACAATGGGATTAGAGTTTGTTATAAATACAAATTACTATCTCGTAATAACAATATGTAGGTAGTGCTTAACATATGGACAATGTGGTCATTTGAGACAAGCTCAGATGAACAGGAAATAGGACCGGAATTTGCAGAGTTCTATCCCAGCGCATATGTCAAGTGTTGTAGGAAAACCAATGGCCTTACTGGGAATCAAACCCAGATACCTTCTGAATATACGTTAACTGTTTTACCGCTGCACATATTTGCTTTGTCATGTGTTAACTATGTAATACGACAAAAATATTTTGATGGTTTTACAGAAAACTGTTTCGTTTAAACAGTTTTTCTCTAATATTTTACAATTTAGAATACCGAAACATCCTAGGTTTTTCTATGCATCCTTTTTGGTACAGAAGATATAAAAATGTATAAATACTGTGAAAAGAGAGTTGGTAATTTAAAAAAAATTTACAGATACATTTATTTAAAGAATGTTCTTTTCTGCTGTATTTTAAAATTGGCTGAACAGTACCGCTACATGATTGCATATGAAGAAACAGTTCCATTCAAGTTGTTGGCATAGGTAAATTGAAACTAATCTTGTTTGTTGTACAAATATGGTATTTTGTGAGTTGTAGTGTAATATTACAATTTCTTACAGAAAAATCACATATGTATCAATGAAAATTCTTGTTTACAAAAGTTAATGTTTATGAGAATTTTGTTGTTAGCATGTCAACCAAATAGTATTTAATTTATTTTGAGTTTCTACATGTCCTCGGATAGCTCCTCATACTTGGTAGAGGTACACTTGGGGAAAGGGTAATGTAATCAACCAGGGCATGTATTGAGGAATCATCACCTGGAGTTAATAACAATAACCCTGGAAAACTGAACTCAGTATCCTTCAGGATGTCATATGAAAATCCAATAACTGCTCCAACTCACTTTTTACTGTACCACCAATACAGTAGGGTCAGCTAGGGTGGTTATTGTGAATGTGTTTCATTTTTGTTGAGTAACTTACTATGGAACTATTGGTAATGGGTTACACAGTTAAAAGGTTTGTCAGATAGTGTAAGCTGTTTTCATCTCTGTGTTAAGAAGGCATGGTGCATAAATCGATGCACTAAATAAAAATGTCAAGTTTCTCAAAACAATTATTTTTGAAGTGATTGTTAAGTGTATTGTCAACAACTGAGATAGTTACAAACTGTTGTAAACAATTTTAGAATGAAACTATCGTAAATACACTCATACCTTACCCAAAACTTGATCCTAGAACCTCTCACACTGCAATCCAGCTCACCAATCAACTGCACCACAGCAGCAACATTTTTTTGGCTGGCAGTAAAGTAATAATGCTTTAAAAATGTCATAAAGTATAACAAAGAAAAATTTTAAAAATTAAAAATATAATTACATATTTTACAATCAAGGTACATGAGTTTAATGGAATTAATTGTTTTCAATTTGATACCCATTAACAAGGCCTTTTATTACACCTAAAATGGCCATAGAGCTTGTTATAATCTTGTAGACACTATATAGTGTTAGCAAATAACTTGCATGACAAATCACTATTGATGCTGTGGGGGCCACGGTGTTCGAGGTGGTCAAAAACCTCTTGCCTCCCATCAAGGCGATCTGGGTTCAATTCCTGGCTGGGTCATTCCCTGGATTTTGGCATGTGGGAATCGTGCCAGACGATGCAGTTGGTCGGCGGGTTTTCTCAGGGTTCTCCTGTTTCCCCCACCCCTTCATTCCGGCACTGCTCCATACCCACCTCATGTCACTCCTCACCAGCGCTGAAGACCTAGATGTTTTAATGCTGACTAAAATCACTTACTATTGATGCTGTGTTTTTAAACAATGCCAGACTATTCATGTTTTGTTTGTTGGGTTAGCAGTTTGTAAATTATTGCAAAAATATAATTTTAACGCTTATACAACATTAAATTACTGCTACCACTATTGTAATAATGAAGTGGGTATACTGATCTTTATTTTCAAGACAAGTCATCTTCGTTAATATGGATATCCAGATAATATTTCAGTGAACAGCCAATATTACCAAATGGACTTCCATGTAAACATAAGACAATCAGTGTTGCTACTTGTATATCATCTCGGTTAACTAGTTAAGAAAGGTTTTAAGAAAGTGAACTTGGCATAGCAAAAAAAAAAAACCCTCAAAACTCTTTACTGCTGTGTGCACTGATATGTGACCATCTTATCTTAAAGAATGATAAAATTAATATTTATTTGAATTAACTGACTGTGGTTAAACACATTATAAGCCAACAGGAGAAAACAATACTGTCCTTAATGGCATACCCTAAAATATTTTAGATAATTTTGATAACTTATTGTACATGTTAACAGTTTATGATACAACAAAAGCATAGTATTAAAATTAACAATTATATAATATGTTACTTTTGGATTAATAATTTCATTTAAATGCTTGATTTATTACATGTGGCAGTCAAGTTATAACACACTAAGGTGAAATAGGTTTAAATGGTTAAATATGTTTCTCGGAAATGTGCAGTTGCTTAGTAATATCCAAGTACGGTTCAGACTGACAGTGCTATTTGTTAAGTGGTAAATAACACCTGGTTCTATATACAAAATATCTGAAGATGTTAATGTAGAATTTTATATTATTCATGTAGCAATGCTTTAAGTAAAAAAAAAAGCTGTTGTTAAAATTACATTTTCATGCACTACCATCTACACCTTGCATATAAAATAATACTCTGTGGTTGAACTAGTGCTCGATAGTAGGGAATTATAAAAATTGAAGTTAGTATGTGTCTAAAAGAAGATTTTGAGACATGTAAAAATATATGTATATCTGCCAAAAACAACTGGAAAAGACCATACAAACACCAAATTTGCCATTTATGCCATGTACTTCTCTTAATAATTCGTTTTCATTTCCTTAGAAATATACAAACTTAGAGTAAATCAATTTTATAATGATGTACAGGCATTGATTGGTGATCATATTTTCATTTCTTAGGTGCCTTCTGTTGATATTGTAAGCCCACAAGCAAACACAAATAATTACACACCAGGTACAGTAAGGTGCCGAGTTGTACAGTAAGGTGCCGAGTTACATTCTTGAATTCATTACGCAACTCAATATTTCTGTCAGTAGACCATATGTATTATACTTGAATGCAACTTATGAATTGAAAGTAATATATATATTTTTTAATGTACAGGTTCTAGAAGCAACAAGGCGGTTTGTTATACCTAAAGGCAATAAATAAGATGTGCATATAATGAAAAGAATACTGTAAACATCCTGTAACATGAGCAGTGTTTTGAAAAAAAAATATTATTTTGTCAAATGTAGGGTGCCAATGACAACATGGAATGGTGGGTGCGTGGGCCGAGCTGATCCAGCAGCAGAATTGGCAACCTTGCGCATGGCATGTCAGCATGCCACAGCTCTCATGCATGCTCACATGCACAGCACAGGTGAAGCTTGTGACTGACCAACGCAGTCCATTGCACAGAATACGTCTCTGCAGATTCGTAACTCTTGTGGAGGAAGTCATCAGCACTCTCCGTGATTTTTTACCTTGAGTAACTCTAAGTTGTTTTGATGGCAGCCAATGTTTCTGTACTCTCTTGTTTGATGGTTCCACAGATATAGGAGAAAAGATATCTGGCTGTTTTATCTGGTATATACTTATAATTTTATCTAAGTAATTCCCAATTGTTTCCTCCTAAATGATGCTGAGATTTCTTGTTTTTGTATTTCATCTTTCCTCTGGTTTTTCATGTGTCATTTTCTCCGGTTCTGGAAGTACTTGCTGTACACACAACTGATAGTAGCTCTGGTAATTCAACATCGTCTGACTGTTTTACTTCTGACAATTTTGGTAAGTCCTTAATGCAAGCGTTGGATGGTTTGCATAGTGCTGCTTGAAATACATGTCAAAAGCATGTGTGTCAGAATCATTGTCAAAGTCTGTACGGAAAGTGGTCAATAAGTGAAATTATATAATTTACAATCCTAGACCTAGCAAGTCCACTCTTCTTATAAAACTAACGTGTAATAAACCACTACCTTTAAAACCAAAATGATACAACAAACACATTAGCACAAAACTTGCTTCTGTATAAATACAGTGCTTAGTGTACGTGCTATGAGTTTGTAAGTGTTTCCACCGTACTCAGCATATTAATAAATGGTAGTAAAACATTTTGAAGCTTGAGTGATCATTTGTTTGGCAAGAGAATTTACAACATCAGGTAGATCATAGCCTTTTTTTACCTACAATTTTGGAATGGACATTTTTCTGCCAATTCTGTCAACATGCCATGTACAGAGAAGTATTTGGGCCGCACATCCTATTACATTTTGCCAAGCATTGTAGTATGAAATATTATCATCTGACTTGAACACAAGCACCATGATGCTTCCACTGAGTTTATTTTTAAATACTTTAAATAGTATGGTCCAAATCAGTGTGTCTTCCCTATTGGAAATGCAAAGTGCTACTGGAATTCCACAGCCAAACTCGTCAACAACAATTACTGTTGTCAATCCAAAATTGTGCTCATTTGTACTGAGAGTACTATTATTGAAAATTTTCTGTTGCCCAATTTTTTTAGCATCTTCATCTAAAAACTGTTCATAATAATGAAACAAAAGTCATCACTCGATAGACTTTCTTCTTTAGTGCACGTTCCTTGTGGCTTGTAAAATATTACAGAATTTTCCTCGTCTTTCAGTGTGTTCATAAGTGTGACACACGTGTCAACCCTGATGCATCACTTAGGTGTTGCTTCTCTTTGTGCAGGGCAGGGAAATTCTTTGCAGATATTGTGGATGTTTTTCTTAGTGATTATGTGAAACCTTTGGAAATTATCGCTTTTGCACTGTCATGGATCTTGTTTAGTATCACTTGAATGTTGACACAATTTTCTGTAAATCCTCTTAAAAAACTAATTGTGAACATTAGAAAGGTACAAAATAGAATGGAACAAATTGAAACAAGCCACTATAGGCTAACTGAGTAGTGAGCATTTTTAAAATAAGTCTGTAAAAAATCAGTATTATTGTAAATGTTGCTGTGATTTTCGCTTTATTAATGTGTACGACAGTAAATAAGGGCAAGTTCAGCGGCAGTCATGATAGTTGGGGACGATGAAGGAAGGGCCAGCTGCACCCCTCTTATACAAGTGTTTGTGCTACTTGGGTGAAAGGTTTAATAGCATCAATACAAACATGTGTGATGTGATGTAATAGGAAACCTAGAAAGCCGTGCTGTGGAGGTTGTTACATTGTACTGTGTTTAATAATAAAGAAAAAATCTGATAAAACACTGTTGATTCATCTAGGAAAGGACAAGATGCAAACCACTCTGCACCAAGCTACAGCATTTTCCATGTTGCCAACACTAGCTGTCCTAACTCTAATATCTCTTAATATCCACAGTTTTTATTTTACTGAAATAACAGTCTTATTGTGCTAAAGTCAATGTATTTAGGTAAATATGTTTAAATTAAAACAATAAAGTGCAATAACTTTTACGTGAATGTACCGTGAATATACTGTTATTTCAGTCATAATTTCTGCTGATTGGGATATTTTGGCTTTGTGTGAAGTTGTGTTGGTGTACTTGCAAATGGTCGCTGTCAATAACAGTAAGTTTTTGTTATTATTCTGAAAGTGGAATAAAAAATTTGTCGTTATTCGTAGTTCTGTTCCAAGGTTGATAGTTGTTACATTTTCTTATGAAAACTATTACATATTTTTTTAAGTGCGTGAGCGTGTGTTTAGTTTGGTGTTGTAAAACATAATGTGTATAGGTTAGGTGTGACATAAATTTTTAAAGGCCTGTTGCCAAAATGTCATGTTTTAAATGAGTTTTTATAACGTACCAGATAACTTATCCAAGGCGAGAAATAGGCACTGTAAATGTTTGATTTCGAGAGGTGGTAAGTGTTGTGACATTGTATGTAAATATGTCAGTTGGTAGCTATGGTTCCAATCTGTGGTTACAAGGTTGGACAGACTGGACAGATAAGATCACAGCGAGAAGGTTTTGTGTATGAGTGAGTCAATGTAAAAGACAAAAGTGTAATAAAGTGCTTTCGTAGTTAACAGTGTCTTTATGTAATTGTATAACCATCAAATTCAACATGGTGCAGTCTTCAGGATGTGTTCAAGCTTCAAGCCTACGCTGTTGTGTGGAACTGTAATATTCAATCGGCTGGAGTAGTGGATGCTATGTCATCAAGATGGAGTCATGTTTTCGGCCACCATCGGCATTGAAACTGAGTGGAAATTTACGGGATAACTGGTCTAGATTTCGGACTCAGTTTGAGACTTTTCTTACAGCAACGGACCTTGTGTCAAAGTCGTCAGAAAGAAAGGTGGCTATTTTAATTAATGTTGTTGGTGAGGAAGCGGTGGAATTGTTTGCAACGTTTGCTTTGAGTCAGGAACAACGCAAGAACTATGATGTGGTGTTGCAGTCGTTTGAGACGCATTTGTGCCCGAAAACAAATGTTGTGGTTGAAAGATTCAAATTCAATTCCTGTGTACAAGGTGTGGGTGAACCATTTGATACGTTTCTCACAGAGTTAAAGAAGTTAATAAAGTCTTGCGATTATGGTGATTTATGTGACAGTATTTTAAGAGACCGGATAG
>PNEQ01089897.1:0-49614 GCA_003012365.1 Medauroidea extradentata
TTGGCAGTAAACCGACGATATATCATCTCACTAATCTCAGGTTTGGGGCACCAAATACGTTTCCGCGAAACCTTAACACTCTGAAACTTTGTAATGTCAATAAAGTTAAAGTGAATATTTTGACAATATATAATTGAGGGCACCGTCACCAATGGTTGTGCACAGGGTAAACAGATGTTTCTCATTCGATTAACCTCTTGCCTTAGATGTCTGTAACTACCATAGAACGTCAAATTGGCAGTTTTATAAATAAGGCCCAGGCGAAGTCGCTGTTAGTGGCAGGGACAAACTTAAGACTGCTTTTCACATGGACAGCTATAGCTACTTATCCTTCTGCAGAATTAGTTCAACTAGCCGCTTGGACATTCTAACACTTGATGACTGAAGTACCAATCTTGTGTACAAAGAGGTTTTTCAATTAAAGTAAATATTATCAGTTACGAATAATACTCGCGAGCAAAGCCGCGGGGGACTGCTAGTAAATAATAAAGAAACAAGATGTGTGGATTATACATACTACCCACTTGTACGGTAACAAGCCAATGGATATTTAACTTCGACCAGTGCATATATAGGACTGAGAAGTCTAGGCTGTTGCCAGATGAATACGTGAAATACTCGTGACTCTGTTTATTGTGAAATCATATCACTGGCCGAAAGAACAACACGACATGAAAAGAAAGGCGTGTAAATCCTGTTATTTCTGATATGGAAAGGTATGTTAAGTAAACATTTATTGTAAATAAATATTTCTTTTCTTTTTTCGAAAAATACACGATGGAAATATAAAATTCGGTAATGTGCAATTGTTTTTGTTTATTATAGTCTCCTTGTCGCTGAAACGAGAACAGCAAAGCAAATAAAACAGCAAGAGTAATTAGACAGTATTTTTTATTTAAACGGGACTACCTCGACAACCGTCACATATTGACCCCATGTTCATATGTACTTATTTTGATCATAAAGACCAGTACTATCACATCCTAGACTCAGCCTGTGTGTATCTATGTGTTTCTGTGCTCTTTCTTAAATCTTAAATCTTCTTGGGTTTCATAAGTATATGGAAACAGAAAAAAGGGCAGTTTCGTAGTCAAAAGTAATTCCATATACAAAGGCTGGCAATCGTAACACATAACAATTCAAATAGGCTTAGGTAATACAAATAACTTCACGTCAATTCACAGTGCTATTCATAAACAGTCATTTGTTATACTTTTGGGTGTGTGTGATGAGAAAACACTTTGATTGTCCAGTGGACAAATGCTCTGAACGAAATACGCTTCCTTACGAAACTAATACAGGCCTGATCTCTCTCGGTGGAATTTAGAACTGTAGCATATGCAGCGCGAGCCGCTGGTCTAGACAGTGTGCAGCCGACACGGTTATAGGTTTCCAACGACCCGTTTACGTTACTTTGTGTTAAACTATGCAGTCAATAGGAACCTAAATAAGATCAAAAAGTGTTTAAGTATATGGATTACAGATAGATTTCATTTTACTTTACTTCAGTATTGTTGTATTTAAATAGGAAAATTTATGTAACTCCATTCAATCTCGCCAATAATAAATTTAATTTTTCCTAACCTGTAATAGACTATATAAAATTATTTGTAAACTTACTGTACCGAAATATAACAGTGTCAAGAAAGTAGGTGTGACAAAATGTCCCTTATACAACAACAGTAGCGTTTCTATACATTTTAGGGAACAGTCAGGCGTAAACTGATGTTACCAGACTTCCATAGTAATATTGGTCAAGAGTTGTGCTATTTACGAGCTGAAGTATGATAAATGTCCCATACCGTGAAAGCGTGAAAAACTTCCATTTCAGTTTAGGAAATGTTTTACAGTGTATAAACAACATTGCTGCAGGTCTTGTGATCTGCCCTGCTTAGGAAGAAGGCAGTAACTACAAAAAAAAATGGAGTTTTTGTATCGCTGGATTCGTCTTGAAATTCTGCATCGTTTACACACCAAAAATGCAGTATAGTAAATTGTACGTACGAGTTATAGGAAAGAAAAAACACTTACTGTCTTCGTATTTTTCCAAGTTCAACAATGACAGAAGACAGTACGTGCATATTCTTCGTATAAAAAGCAGTAACTGCAATGGTACTGCTTTCTTAATTCGTAATGTGATGGTGGTATTCTAGGCAATACTATAAACAATGCAGTAACTTTGAGTCCATACATATTTATTTATTCAATAATGGAAGCGTACATTGTTTAAAAAAAACATTTGTTTTAAGTAAATAATGAGAATTTCTAATTTTTTTTTATCAGAAACGGATTTTAAGAACATGTTTGCACTATACTCACATATTTGCAAACCTATTTGGAATTGATAAATGGATGGGATTGAGACATATATTTAACTTATCTTTTTCTCATTGTGCTGTTGCTGTAGTTACTGCTTTCTTCCTAAGCAGGACAGTGCTTCTCTGTCCAGGCAAGTCTTCTGGCGTCTCTTCGCCTCTGTATAATAACAAGCCACGCCACGTATGTACGCTTCCTCTCAAGTGTGCGCAGGGCTTTGCGCGGAAATTTGCAAACTTCGCTGCTGTGTACCGTGTGTTCGCCCCGCCGCACCCACCTGCTGCGTAAGCCGATCACTTTCCCAACTTCAAGATGTGAAACAAGTAATTTTATACTTTCGAGAAAAAAAAATTTTGTTTCCTCTCTATCCTAGTTAGGTTGTCACAAGACAATCAACTATGTCTGTCGACACTATATTTGCATAAACACGAAGGTGGGCGAATAGACCGCGGTTGGCTTAACGCCAAGAGCGATCCGGGCTCGAATCCCGGTGGATTCGGTCCTTATTTACGCACGTGGGAATCGTGCCAGACGGCGGCTTTTTTTGTATCTCCCGTTTCCCTTACCCCTTCATCAAGACGCTGCTCCATACTCATCTCTAGGGACGGGAAAATTTCGCGAATTCAATGACCTGTAGGCTAGAATTAATTGTACTATGCATACTCAATTCACGACTATTTGTCCACTAGCTGCTACTCAGTGAAACAGCAGACAATGAACGAATAGACGGGGCCTGAGTATGCGTAGTACAATTGATTGTAGCCTACAGGTCATTGTTGAATTCGCAAAATTTTCCCGTCCCTACTGTAAAAAAATTCAGGTAAATGTACTCTACATGTAATGGAAGCTAATTACCTCTACAAGTGAGGGGAAATTGCTCAACACGCGTCAAGGAAATTTACTCAACTGGTAATGTAATTTTTCATTACATATTGGCGCAAGCCCTCTAGGACAATTTGACATAACGCGCGAGCGAAACTTCCGAGTGGTTTGTGTGGCGAATACACTACCTTGCGGAAATTTCCACACATATTCGGAAATCAGATTTCCCTCTCAAGGTTGGGGAATATTACCATACATATGATATTACTAACTTTTTTTTACAGTGACTGCAATTAAAAATCTCCATTGGGTATTAGTTAGAGTCTCGACTTTGTGATAAAAATTGTTTTTGCATCTTTTGGTTTTAGTGGCGTATGTTAATATCTACCGCTCTTCTTAACTGTCAGTTCTTCTGGACAATTACAGTTCTATGGGGTTAGAATAACCTTATTCTGATTCGTGCAATTAAATGACGTGTCTGAACAAAGACAAGCATTATAGTGGAAAATTCTTAAGGCGACAAACGCGTGGTTCTAGTTATTAACACTGTCTCTTAGTGACGTGACCATTCTCATTTCATTGTGCTATTCAAGCTCAACACAGCACATTTCTAAGACGCGTAAGAGTGGAAATAATTCGGTCTGTTACTTGATCATCAACTTCTGTGTTTTGAAAAACAGTTAGTTACTATATATTTTCACGTAATTCAGGTGTGTCTATCAATAAGGTCTGCAGTGTCAGGAGTAACTACATTACCAGAACATAAAAAAAAAAAAAAACAGTGTTATATAAATACTGTATAGAAAATTAATGTAGAGATCCGATGGTCCATGAAGTACTGTTAAGTTACAAGTTATTAGTAAGTTACTAGTTATTAGGGTTAGTATTAAAAAGAACTAGCCTAGAAATTTTATTTACGATGCTCTACTAACAGAGAGATAAGAAAACAATTATATAATTCTACCGACTGCTTTAATTAGTTAAGCTGAAGCGAAGGAAAATTAAGACTATACCTTGCGTGTTCGGACCCTCAAAAAACAGCCAGAAGTTTTGCTTTAAAGAACCAGTGAAATTGGAAATATTGTCTTTGGCGATTATTTAAAATTAAGTACCACAAGGTTAAAGATCGCCTGCCGTGGCCAGTTCGCCCTTGACCCGGCGATATTTGCTTATGCACATTAAAAAACTGGTAACTTGCAACTCTAAACGTTTTGGTGCGTTTGCGTTGTACTTGTTTTATGTACCGGTATAACAAGATTAGGGAAAGAAAAGATCAAGCATAAACTAATAAAACTAGCCCAGCATGGCAACTAGCCGAATACTGAAATAATTTAGACGTATAAACGGCATCGTACTGCATGATTAAAAAATCAGCGCGCCTATGTTTTAAATGATTTGATTTATTCATCAACATGACCCTCGTGTTTGGTTTAAATTAAGGACACTGCCTTCCAGGAAGCTTTGGTGGGTGCAAGAATAGTCATTTTTCGAAGTCACATATATGCCACCTTACTGACTATTTGTCTCGGTGCAGTCCAGATTGCTGCAGAATCTTCAGTATTATTGGTTTACTATGTTAAAACATTATGAGTAAAAAGTTTTTTTATATTAAATACGCTCTAAAATCTACTCTTTTTTTTTCTTCAATTTTTTGTCACTGAAGTTATAGTTTTCTTATCTGAATGAAGAAAATTGATTTTTTTTTTCTGTGCGAAAGTGATGTCTCGAAAAGTGACTGAGCCCGGCTGAATATAGATCAACATGTAAACCTCTATATATTTTCACGCCAGACGTCTCAGGTAGACAGCACTCTTAAGTATTAAATGATCTCACGTTAACACCAGTTTATCTAAGTCATGCATTGAAAACGGTAAGTGCTAAGTAGTATATAACCGGTGTGTGGTGGCTTGGTGGCTACGAAAACGAAGTTCTCGATGCTTTATAAACAGTATGTACTCAAGCAAACAACAGCTGCTGATTGGTTGCTTGCTGACACAGTGATACCACGTGATTAAGCCTGCATTTAGTTCTTATTGTATTATTGGCTGAGTGACTTTGAGGGCTGGCTGCGAAAGTTGCTCGAACTTGTTTGAATAATGGATTGTACTCGAAGCGAAAGCAACATATCAGGTCCCTATCCTACAGGGTTTTAGGCTGTATATTTTCGATTGAGCTCTTTTGATGATAGTATTATAAAAATAGTAATACTAATTAAATTAAATTTTTTGTCGCTTCAGGTGGTATTCCATACATAACGTTTTATCACTGCTGAAGTTAAATAGACAACAGGTAAATTTACATGTCGCGTGTAAGGGAATATTCACTAATTTAAATGTGAAATTTTTTTTCTTGCGTAACACGTAAAATTACCACACTAAAACTCGTATAAACGACAGTGAGATTTTTTCGGAACTCATGTATCATGCGCTGAACTATCTGCGTACCTTGTGAAAGAAATTCCAACGGAAGATTCGGAACGGATCGATACCCTATTCTAAGAACGCAGTGGTCGTCATACTAACACTGGCGAAAAGTGTAGTTAATTAGTTATAACTCACGCTGCAAATGTTCATATTTATAATCAGGTTCTGTGCAGTGTGAAAATTGCAATACAAAATAGGCGGTACGAATGCGACCAAAGTGTTATTGATAAAGAGTCTTACTGTGTGATTTACTTATACACGTACAGGAATTTTCTCATACACTTGCCAGGTAATTTTTCACAATTGTTTGGGAATATTTCTCTTAATCATGCGTTTAAATTTGCTATACACATGTGCGGTAAATTTCCCTTACATGTAACAGTAATTTTCTTCCCTTACATGCAAGGGAATTTCGGACTACTTTAAAATTGTTTTAAGTGCGTATATTAATATAAAGAAATGTCTGAAAGGGGAAAAATAACTGAAAAAAAAAAAAAAAACTCTGTTTCAAAAGTCCTCGCAGTAGCGTGAACAGCTTATGCGAGTTTATCTTACAGTGTTGTGTTAAAACTAGGTCATGCCTTATTACATTGTCGTAAGTGAATACGGCTTGTGAACTTTTTACCGCACAATTTTCCAGCTCGTCACGTCGGGACCTCTTGTGACGTTGTCGTTCCAAGCAGGGATGTGTAGGTGGGTTGCTAGGGGAAAACGTCTCCTGTAACGAGCCTCTCTGGAGATGAGGGATGCTGGGGTCCATCATCATTACACGGCTTGGTGTCACACTTTGTGAATGTCAGCACCGAGGTGCTCGTGTATCTGACTGCTGCGGCACGGAACCGCCTCTGCTAGATGACGTCAGCCAGACGAGGCCATTTCGCAGGGAGGCTAGCTGGGAACAATGGCGACCACGTTCTTCATGCTACTTGTGCTGACGTTTTTAGTCGCGTGCTTAATTCACCGACGCTCTCCAAAGTTTCGCTGTTAACTTCTTTTCCCATTCCCCTCGTTTATTTTACACTCGATGTGTTGCCACTTTGTGCAAAGCGGAATATATTATTTTCTTGCGGACTTTGTTATTTGGTTCTTGCTATTTCACGACTCAGCATTTTGTGTGATGATAATACTATTTTAACAGGTTTCATTAATTACATTTTTTTATATTTTTGTGTGAACTCTTTGTCTGGCTGTACTGAGTTACTTATAGAATTAATTATTATTTGGATTGTCAAGAATAGCGAGTTTTAACTAGCAACAACAACATACATGTTCACGTGTGCCTGTGCATGCGTTTGACAGTTACAGAAAAAATATAGGAGTTGCATGTTTTAAAGAACGAACATCGATTCAATTTTATTTTATTTTATTTTTTGTTCAGTTGTGGCCACTTTCTATCTGACATTATTCCACTATCGTCGTTTGTGGTACTTCGTCAATGTGTATCAAAAGTTTACACTTTTTTTTATAAATTACTTTTGAAACGGCTTAATAGACTAAAACAATTTTTTGCAGGTATTTCAATTTTTTTCTTATGCTGTTCACATTGTTGTATACGATATATAATTACCATACTACGAATTGTTCATTTAAATATTTTTTATATTTTACTATTAACGCTAAAATTAATGGGAAAATATGTTTCAATAAATGTATTCCGAGAAATTGTTGAATGTATTTATTTATAAATGTACCTTCTCTGAGATATTTTTTTTAAATTTCAAGCAGTGTCCTATAATATTTTGCCAATTACCTTTCCACTTAAGTACGTTATACACATTCGAGGGATGCACACATACATACAGACACACACATAAATAAATGAATAAATATATTTTCGCAATTGTTAAAATGTTGACGCAAGTGATATTTTAGCATATCTTCACATCATATTTAAAATAAATCGCAACAGCCATTTTGTAAGGTGAATGCATTTTACGAAAGTGCTTCCTTACATTTAGTTTTGTATTTCGAAGGTCGTGAATTTTACTGCTGATGCAATAACGTGACGTGTCCCTGCATAGATGTAACATATTATAACTACCGTTACTTTAGATTATGTTGGTCCGTTTGTATTGTTTTTTTAATTTGCTTTTTAAGAATACCAATGTATTTTCCAGTGTAAAACTGCTGGATTCCTCGACTGGAATCCTCGCGATATTAGACTCTACGTTTATGCGGCTACTGGGGGAACTGCGGTCGCCAATACGACGTGAAGTTAATCGAGATGGAAGGGATTCGAAGCCAAATCGGTAACACATCTTTAGCAGGCGGTAAGAGAGGCACGTCTAACTACTGTCACATGAGACTTATGCTATTCTTGCCGCCTTTAGTGAGTTTCGTAGGCATGAGCACCATTACTTTCACATATAACTTAACCCTCGTCATCCCTTTTAGGAAACAGTAAGTAGGGCATAACTATCATATTTTCACATTACTTGTACACTGCTTACCGTCCATCAAAGATGTTTGACGGTATCTCACACAAAGCTTTCAGTACTAGAACGGTGAGGAAGTCTCGCCTATGGTCTTTATGTACGGCCAACATAAAATTCACAGTAGTTAACTACTAGGGCCACGAAGTTTTCGCGAAAAGCGTTTTGAACCACTTTGTTCCATTGTCTTACATACACATCGGCAGCTCTAGCTTATGGTTATTGGTAGAGACCGGAAAAATTCGCGGGTTCTCTGACTGGTAGACTAGCCTTCAAGAATATCTGTGTATTCAAGCAGACAACAGCTGTTCATTAGCTGCTCGCTGACACAGTGAAATGGGCCCGCATTTAGTTATATTTTTTATTACTGTCTCATCGACTTCAAGGCGGTGTTAAATAAGTCAACGGCCAATTGTTAAAGTAGCACGAACTCACAGTTGCTGGAGTTCTCCTGAATAAAAACGCGAATTTTTCTGGCCTATAGTAATTGGCTGTGTGTCTTTTGCACAGTCAAATGGGAAACGACTCTGCCCAATCAGAAGTGCGACACCACACGTCTGTGACTTGAGGATAGAGCGACAAGGAGTTGGAAGTTAAAACAGCCAGCTATTGACCGTGAAGCAGATCTGCAGGTGTGCAAGTAAGGCACTGAAACACAGCGGTGCAAAAATCTTATCGCGAAAACTTCCTGCCCCTACTTACTACTAGAAATTGGCAGACACATGCAAATTTCGCGTTATCATTTCGTGGTAGCCTAGAATCCACTGACCTGTACTCAACCCAACACACTCCACGACGTCATTAGCTGCAGGCCTGTATATCGTTGTGTGCCCACCTTTTATCATTGGTAGAGCCACGATTTTATGGTGAAAAGATTTTTGCAACATTTGGTTTCGAAGCGTCATGTGCACACCTGCCGCTCTGCTACATCGTCTGTGGTTGGATGATTTCACTCTCACTTGCCTTGGCAAATTATAGATGTACAGACTCACAATAATCGTATTCTGATTGGTGCAGTCAAATGAGAAACGTGTCTGAACAAAGACACGCTGCCAATAACCTGGAAACAGAACTGCCGATGTGCACGTGAGTCACTGAAACAAAGTGGGGCAAAAATCTTTTCGCGACAAAATCGTGGCCCTAATCATTGGTAGAGATGGTGGAATATCGTGAACATTTTTGTGGCAACGTACCCTTGAAAACATTGTAGTTTATTGTGACATGTATGATTGGATAATATACGTATGACATGACACAACGTAGTTGTCTGCAGACCAATAATCGGCATCGAATATTACAGTAGTTAGATTCTTATTGGCTCAGTCAAGTAGGGTAACAGCTCCTCGTACAAGCGAAATCCAGTAATCTTCTGGTAAGCTGAACGTATATTGAAACCCAACAAACAGTCAAGTTTTCCCGCGATAAACCATCATCTCTAATCATTGGTTTGAACAAGTCCTTAAGGCGTGCCACACAAATTGTCGGCCAACAACACAAGTCAGACGAGTACACAGTAACTTCCAGTTCAATCTGCTGTCTGATAATAATGCGAGATTTCCATCTCTAGCAATTGGGCAACCGCCCTGTGGCAAGTTCATCAAGTTGATCAAAACTGGCAATGGCTATCGGCTGTCGTAGTAGTCAGTACTTTTCCAGCGAAAGACTTGTTTCCATCTGACGGCGCTAACCTCGTGTGTTGAGGAAGCTAGCCTGCGGTGAGGCTCGCCTCGTATCGGAAAACGCCCTTTGACGGCTACGCGACCCCCATTAGGGCCAACAACTCGGTGAAAGAAACTGCGTGCGGGAGAGCCAGTCAAAAGCGAAGAGAGCCTTCCGGCCTTTGAAGGGTGTTTGTGTGGGGGGGGGGGGGGCGAAGAGTTCTTCCAAGTAGGCGCGCGAATAAAACCGGTGTCCCACCTCTGCCCGACTCGGAATTTTTTTTTTTCCCTCTCTGCCTCACCGTTTGCTCGTAAATCGGGCTAACTTTTCGGCGACGCCTTCCCAGCGCCCCTGCCACTTCTATTGGTCGTTTGCCGCTCCCGTCCATAAAGTTCCGCCGTGACTGTGAGCGCCCGTCGAAAGTCGCCCTAAGGGCTAGTTCTCGAGTTTGACCGCGTCTCGGCGCCTGTATCTGGTTTACAACTTTACGCCTCTCTCTCTCTCTCTTCTCTTCCCACAAGTGTAAGTAGCTAGCTCCTGACAGCAGCTGTTACCGGACTATCCTATGCGGATGCTATATAAGCAATTTCATTTGGAACTGCGCCAACTCTTTTTATATTTAAGGCGTCCTGATGCGCGGAGGTTTATCCACACAGACTTCACTGACTTTTATTACATTTGTTTCCTCAGACTCTCTGCATAATTCGAAACTCGGTCGTATATACTTACAGTGGTGCCTCACCGTGAAACAGTACTGTTGACAGTTTTGATAATATTCATTGTTTATGTTATTTGACGTGAGAGTTTTTATTGCAATTCAGGCCGAAAATCGGATAATTGTATAGATTAAATACATTTTTTTATAACTTTTTGTTTCTTAGACTTCTCAAAAATATGAGTGAATCCAGTTACACTTGACCAAATCGGAAATATTTAATTCGAGATCGATGACGATCAGTTACCAGGTCTTTTGTTTCTCTGTTGAGTTGCAATGGCGCCGCGGTGGTCGAATGGTCAGACCATTCGCCTCCCAACGAGGCAATCCGTATTCGATACCTTATCCAAGTTTTAGTCTTGGAGAAAATAACAATTATTTAGGGGAAGCAGACTTCCACATTTCGTTGTTGCATCTCAGTAAGTGCAGTCATTTATAGGTTGTGTATTGGACAATTGTTGCTATGTCACTAGGCCTATCAACAAGTGCGTAGATATAGGACCAATGTTTGATTTGATTGGTGTAAAATTAGAATAATTTACACATCTATCACGACCGGAGAAGTACCATGATACCAATCTTGTAAATTACTCATATTTACCTTGGATTCGAAACACAAAATTCCAAGTAGGTTGGAAATAAATATTTTTTTTTTTTAAACATAATTTGAATAGTTATAATAGTGGCAAACTCAGGATTGAAATAAGATAAATGCTTTGAGTCCTTTATTGACAACTTTTTCTAACTCTTTCAGTTTATAATAAAATAAATTTGTAAGCTATCATCAGAAATAATTACTTTCTTACGTTAATAATTTGTAGTGGGAATATTGACGTTGTTTGTTATATTCAGTCTCGTCGTGTTTAATTATTTTACCGTACTTGTTATTAATGTTCACTTTCTGTAACTCACATCATGAAATCTTTCCCTGCGTAACACTATGTTCCATACATTTTTTCTACCTAGTTGCTTATTATTAGGCTTCATATAAGGAGAATTAAACCACTGGCAAAAAGTAATCTTGGTAAGTGTTGATTTAAGGTATGCAAAAAAAATGATAATTTATTTGTGAAGAAGTTTATCTACCGAAAATATCGTAAAAGTCAAATTTTTGCTATATTTTTTGGCATCCTTAGTTCTTTCTATTGATAAATCTTCGCGGTGGATAGCAACAATGTAGCTATTATAGTAAATACGCAGAATAATTAACCTTGATTAGTTGTCTTTCGTGAAAATAAAATCTTCATTATAACGTTGACAGAGTTAGTGAGGACTATAAAAACAGTACGCCTTCTGATACTAACATATTTCTTATGCATTGTTTAATAATTTGACAGAGTTGATAAATAAATAACACAACATTCTTTTTTTATACTAAACCTGTTTCTTGTGCAGTATTTAAAATTTTATATGAGTTGGTAAGAAATATTGAACAGTACAGTATCTTGTGCGCTACTTATACAGTGATTTTAGCAGCTTACTGAACTTACGTATTCTCTAAGCTGCACTATTTTATTTGGCAATCTTCTAACTACGTTTTAACATATTCAACTGAATATTCTAAAGTAACTTTTGCAGTGTAAAACCACCATAGGCATAGTTTACTTGAAAAACTCCAGAAGTCGGTATGCCACATTAAAAATTATAAGAAGTTGGTGTAAACCGTGTTTTTACTCAGCTGAATTATGTACCATATTCAAAAATGTTGTTGATGTTGCTATTTGGTATATTCCAGAATTGTGAAATTGCTACATCGTTGAATCAATGAATGGTTTTGCGATGTAGTTTTTTTAAGGCAAAGTTTTAAATTCTTAGCAGTAAATTTGTTTATACACTTATTCGATTAGTGTTTATGAGAATATTAGTTTTGGTCAAATGTAATTGTCAATGTTATGAATACTGTATACAATCTCCATAGATACAGTACATTGTAAGAAATCATGGCTTTAGCGTTTTTATATTTTTGATCCTAATATTTTTCTTCATGATTCGTTTTTTTTTACTAACACAATTTTGTGAACGATCACCCTTTGTTTTCTGTCATTTTAGTCTGGGGGTTTATGAAGTATGTTTTCCAATTATATTTACTTATTTTAGGTTTTAAATCACAATGTGCAGACACCGCGTATGGTTTGGATCCATTAAATGTCACAAAAGTTATTCGGGGACGTCCAAAAAATCTTAACTGTGACGAAGTTAGCGTTCACGTCACAGACCTTGATTTGTCTTTTAAAAGAAATGCTGCTGTTAGGGCCTATATGCCTACCTAATAGTTTATCACTTTTACACTCACAATAAATACTTTGGTGTTGAAAATTTTAATTGAAATTTGAATGTCGTATGGGTGTAGGCTATATGTTTATCGTTAGCATATCATTTGAAATTGCTAAACTGTGTTTGTTGGCGGTATGTAATCAAAGGTGTCAATTTTCTTCTACCTTTCGCGCCAACCTGTAAGTTTACACAAATCTGTAAACTGTGTCGTAAGGATGTTGCTGAAATCTACAAACCTTCCATTACCTGAAGAGATCCAAGAAGATCGAAACACGAGAATGACGTACTCGTGTTTCGATCTTCTTGGATCCCTGCAGGTACGAGCATGTTTCAGCAACCAAAAAAATTACACCTTTGATTATATACAGGCAATAAACAGTGTACCTCTGTTATTCAGAGATCAGTCACGCATCGTAGTGTGTTCAATTGCACACCTGATGAGACTTGGAGACGAAGAGCCATCTCTGAAGTAGAAACGAACATGACGTAGAATTACGTACTCGTGTTTCGATCTTCATGAATCTCTCCAAGTAAGGGCAGGTTGCATATTTCAGCAACCACCTTACGACACGGTATGCAGATTTCCGTAAACTTAGAGGTTGGCGTGAAAGGTACAAGAAAATTGAGATCTTTGATTAGAAATTGCGGTCCACCATGTGAACTCTTACATCACTCAGCGAACCTACCAGCGAAATGCAATTTGACTAGCTTCAAAATATCAATGCCTTAGCTCCCCTCAAACTTTGCACGTCAAAGCTCAGGTGAGCTTTGTTTAGTTACTTTTTCTTCAATTTTCTTCTGATTAATCTGATTCAGTATGGAAAATAATAATAACTTATCTAATATTGGTTGTTTTAAGTCCCTGCTCAGTACAGCTTTTTACATTTGTGCAAAAAATTCGTATGATTTTCAACAAAATACTTTGAGTAAATTCTGAATGTATCTATATGTATATAGGCTTTTTGCAAAATAATGCACAGTGCGCCTATTAAAATTATTTAAATTAATTTGGGCTTATTTTCATAACATTTGCGGTGCTTTTGGATGAAATCCCAGTGAGTTTATTATCAAAAAAATATGTCACAGATAAAAACATAAATAGTTCAAAACAATGCTGAGATACTTCGATATAAAATTAGGTTGAGTCCAAAGAAACGTCATCTTAATACCACCAGTCTTAGCCTTAGTGCCTACCGAATCGAACCAGTAACTCTGAACTAGTAACTTCCCACCATACCGTAATGGCAATCAGATTTGAAGTACAATGGCATTATATAGGATGAACCGTAAGTGTTTGTCCCACAATGGACACAGACGCTCCTGACATCAGGCAGTGGTAATGAGATCACACAGCCAGTGACTTTGTTCCTCGCACCAGTGGACAGGGCTATTCACCTGTCAACTTGGCGACCTGGTTTAGATTTGGCAAGAGAACTGATAAACCTCGCCAAAAAAAAGTTTCGAATGAAAACAACATATCACTTGATGGTTAAGCGAGAATATCTCAAGAACATATTGACTACATTCATATTAACCAGGTTTGTTCACAAACTCTCAAATTCTCTAATATATAACTTCCTACAACGATTTTAGACACAGTGCTGAAAAAACTCGTGTTTTTACCAGATGTGTCATAAAAGTAATGAAATTGTATGTTATAAAGTTATGATGTGTAAAATAAGTTCACTTCGTGCGTTAGACGAAGAGAAAAAAATACGCAATCGAATATGAAAAATGTACAGGAATAGATCTCAAACGAAATATTTATGTATCAAGCATAATTTCAACGTCATGTTTCAGAATGTTACGGTTTGGTCGTCTGTACCTCTTAAAACATGGTTGTAGTAAAACACATTTTGGTGTGTATTAATTTTCTGTGTGTACTTTGAACAACTTAATTCGGGTTTTGTACGGGAATACCATTAGTTTTCCTAAAAATAATAAACCTTATTTAATTCAGTTAATATTAATATAACTAACTTATAGAGCGAAATGATTGTAAAGGTTTTAGCATTAAAAAAAAATACCCCGTAAAGGTTACATAAGTTTTCAGATATTATTGAGTAGGTGTACCATCACCACCCTTATCATATGGGCTAACCTCACTAACGGCGATGGTAACTGGTACAGGTACACAGGAACAAGAACATGGGTTGCGACTCTTTATTAATCACAAGGACGCTTAGGCAAGCAAGGGCTAAACCTCAATACAAATAAATCTAGGACTCATATTCTCAAAACCTCGGTATTGTAACACCAGTTAAAAATCAGCAGTAGCTGCAAGCATCGTCACATTAATACACCAAATCATGAAAAAGATGATCTATAGATTAATTTCGAGGAAAACATAATGAAATTCTAGGGTTCTATACCAACAGGGATTTATTCAAAACTCAAAAACAACATAATAAATTAACATAATCTTTTACAAACTCAAATTGCCAACACAAATAAAAACATTAGAAATTAAAGTATAAAGTATACAGAGATAACATTGAACATTAATTTTACAAAATGCTATTAACAGGCGTGTAAAAACTACCAAGTTAATGTGAATAATGTGAAGTAATGTGTAATTTGAAGTTCTTCATAATAACACATATTACACATATGAGTTTATCAGACTCTTGTTCGAAAGGGTAGATATTTTAGTAAGGTTCATAAATGGTAATACTGTTTATTACAAAGAAACAAATCTGTTTGTACGCGTCAGAAAAAATTTATATACATATATATATATGTTAACGACTTCTATAAACTCAACGAAAAATGATAAAAAGTGAAATTTGTAAACCGATAAACATGAAATTAATTTAGCCGTGACCAGAATAAATAATGACTGACCTGACTTTTCGATTAATCAAACTAGGCAGGAATAGTAGTCAAAATATGTCTTACCAGGGATTTCAGTTTTGACCTGGACCTCCAAGTTTCCTTTTGGATGACAAAAAAAAAACTTCAGTTTTCTTTCTTTTCCGAACTTCAGTTCTTTCCCAAACTTTGTCACTTGTTTGTTTATTTTTTTTTTTTCAATAATACTAACTTAACTATCGTACATAGATAAAATAATCACTACACAACGTTCTGGCGCGGGGCTACTATGTTCACAGATAAATTCTTAATTTAACTTTATACAAGCTTTTAAACAAAAATTAAATAGAAATTTATTGCCAACTGTAACAAAGAGCAAAGTTATGTTACAACAATATGAAGTGACAGAAGCCCTAGTCAAGATTGCTAGGAAGGATGCAGCTAATACAATAACAAAGACGAAACATTAGCTAGCCCTATCTCTATAGGAAACTAACTTACACAACATGCTAACTGAGTCTCATTCCTCAGTAGCCAACCCTAACACAAAATCGTGGGGACACACGCCCCTAAATATTCACAAATAACTCGGGGACATTCGCCCCTAAACACATACACACACTCTTACATAACCTACCGAGTCCCATGCCTCGGCAGTAAGCGCACAATAACTAACAACCTTACACTGTCTCATTAAGCGGGCACATAAGGTGCATTAAAAATAATCAATCCAGTTACTCTTATTTATCTGCCATTTTACACATTCTCTGTCAAAGTCTAACCTTCACATTACACGCCTGCAATATTATTAATTATCAAATACGAACAAAACTGGAACTATTAAAATTTAAATCTCTGCCCCTCTCTCCCACTGAATGCTGGAAATTACAAAAGTTACTATAAGTTAAACTGTGAAAAACCCGAACGCGAAAGTTAACTTGAATTACTGATCAAAAGAGTAAACAACAAACAGCAAAAACACGAACGAGACAATAGGACTTGGGCCGTTATGCTACAGCACATAGGGATTAAATTATCCCTCAGTAAAACTATTCATAACTCTGTAAGCATTATTAAGTGGTTCGTCTAAAATGTAAAAATAATTGGTGGCGAAACTTGAAGATTGTGTTATTAATCTGGCGATTCGGCATACGATTTTGCTCTCAACACGATAGTCAAGACTGCCTGCAGTTTATCTCAGTCACGTAATTGCTGGCGTGTTCAAGAGCGGGTGTTGCCCGTCGAACTTGTTTGATGTCGAAGCCGACGACTTGCCGCACGCCCCTTGTTACGACACTTAATTCGGCGGAAGGGCCTTACGGAGACGTTTTTCCCCTCGCGGCTCGCGTCTCAGGGCACTAACTCGCTGCAATAACGGGGATGATAATCGGGGAGGGGCGCGCGCGTGCCTTTGCTAAGGAGGGAATTTCGAGTCTGGTGAACTTTTTCAGACCCCAAGCCTCGTCTTCTCTCTCTTTCTCTGTCTCGCCAAGCGGGGGTGTATAGGAAGCCGCCCTATTCCTACCTCGGAGAAGTGATGCCGGGTCGCAGGGGTGCGGGTTAGCATCAGTATTCGTGCCCGCTGAAACGATTCCCTCTAATGACGATACACTCCTTCGACTGGGGGAAGGAGGGAATACGCCGTATATTTCATCCCTTCGGCGAAAAAGCTCCTGGGAGGAAGGGAGTACCTGGCACGTGGCGGGCTGTTAGCATTCCTCTGCTTCCTCCCGCTCCTCTCCCCGTCGTTGGAGCCCTCACCGTAACTGCCTTCCACGCCGGGAATAATTCATAAAGTCATCTCGTCCGTAGGACCAATGCCACTTCGGCAGACGCGCCCTCCGTGACTTCATCGGCCTTCCATAGCATGGAAGAGGGCGTGATACAGCACTCCTGAGGCTGATAGTATGGTTGGTGGTGGTAGTTCTCAGTTGGGCTCAAATCGTGCGTGTAGTTACAGTCTCTGGCTGTGCTTATTACTTGGCCAACATGTCTGAGTGTGGTGTTCCAAGCGACAACTACACTAGCACGTGGAACAAATTTACGTCCGATATAGTTGGATGTCGTGCTATATAGCACATCTTCTGATCTTGGACGTCGCACTGATTTATCTGCTGTTCTGACGTCCCATATCTCCGCCCGTGTACGCTGTCCGACACCTGTCTAAACATTTGTCGAGCTACAAGTAGGTACCATTCCTAAAACCATTCGATTTTACAGTCATCCTTCCTGATTTTCTCAAACTGTTGGTGTGCCTGCTGGAGCAAGTACCAGTTCCCTAAACGTCACTTCTGTTGTTATAGAAGGAAGCCTGCTACTTCGTATGTCTTATATTAGCTCAGTTCAGTCACCGCGTTCGTTTGTGTTCATATAATAATTTTCGTCCGTCTTCGCTATTTTCACTCGCCTTGCTTTGGTTTTGTCTGTTTCATTATATCTTGCGGTTTCGTTTTCCATTTTTTACTTAGCCCATTATATTTCTATTTCGGAATTAATTGAACGTCATACATTTGTTGACAAAGTTAAAGTTTTTTTTCTTCGTTTATTTCCTCATGCTATCCTTTTGTGCTATTGTGTACTTTCAGTGATTTGCATAATTCGCTGTTAAGTGTCATGTGTACAGATTAATAGTAAGGTAAGTGGGCCTTACGTCTCGTCGACAGCGAGGTCGTTAAAGACGGTGGCACACAAATACGTACAATTACAGGAGCTGTGAGAGGAGTCGGCCATGGCATTTGTAAACGAACCACTACAGCATTCGCTTGGAGCGATTTAGGGTTACCATGAAAAAAAAATTAAGATGGCTGGAGCCAGGGAACGAAACCTTGCCCTCTCGAATGCAAGTCGACGTGTTACCGTTGTGCTACCTCGCTCGGTACAGATTAAGGGTTCTAGTTGTCATAAGTATGTGACATTTCATAATAAATACCGCTCACCTGTACTTGACATGACTGTTAATTGCTTCTAGTATGCACCGAACGAGGTGGCGCAACTCCCGCCATTGTACCAAAATGTGTTTCATCGTCTCTAATGACATCGCTGTTGACGAGACGTAAAGCCCAGTTACCTTTCCTTCTAGCATGCATGTCAGCGTTGTGTATATTCGTTCGACCATTTGTAAATTACATAACGTCATAATTTAACGCTGTGCTCTTATCAGCTCAGGTGTTACTACTTCCAGTTGTTTGACTACATGCTTTATTCGCTTACTAAACTACCAGTACATGCCGTTTGTGTTAGCCAGGTGAAACTGAAGTTCATTGGTAATATGACGTTAAAAATGATGTATATTGTTTCAGTAAATAGCTAAGCTCAGACTTTATACCGCCATTCGAATGCGAGGGTTGAATTGGGGTGCAATAAACCAATTTTCTTCTTCCAGGAAAGTAGGTTAAGATACTATTGGAATAAGCTTTTATCATTGAAGATAGACCTACACTTATCCAATGTTCTTACACTCAGTATTGACAGGAAATCATGTTTTATTCAACATCATTTTCTCCTATTTGAAGGGAACAAGAAGATGGAAAAACTCGTTCTGTTCCGTTTCACTGAATTGATTACGTAGCACTTTTGTGATTACCCTCACCCTCAGATTTTTTTCCACGTCACACGAGACAGAATGCAGCAACATGAGTTAAACAAAAACTATTAGCAATTTTAATTTTGAACTATGCGTATTGTATACGATATAGGATACTATATTGGTTTTTATTATGCATTTTGGAATAGCATGGCTTGCTAACGAAGGATTTTGTAGTTGTCTTCTGTTTGTTTCCTTTCCACTAAATAAATTAATATCGTATGAGGATGACACCCGAGGATCAGGGTGTCGCTACCCCGATGCAGCAGACTTATGAATGTACACACGTGTAAACATATGTTTGCCCCGAAGGATGGCAGAATGAAGCCCTACTATGGAGAAGCGCCGGAATGAGATCGGCGGGGGAAATGGAAGATCCCCGAGAAATCCGCATACCAGCGGCACCGTCCGGCATGATTACATGCGAACATCCGGGGACCGACCTCGTCGGGAATTGAACCTGAATCGCCTTGGTGAGAGGCGAGTTCTCTAGCCAACCGCTGGCCCTGTTACATTCCACTGCACTGAGGGCGTTCGACCAAGATTGAAAGAAAGTAGAGTTATTAAGTAGAGCATTTCCCTTACGTGACGATGCAGGGAAGGATAATTATTAACAGATTTACTTAAAGTAGTTTGTAGTGTTTACGAGTTATAGCTTCTTTTTTACGTGCTTATGGGCGTGGTAAATACGTGTATGAAATAATATGTCAAATTGAGTCAGCCGGGGCTGTTCAACACAAGTGTCTTTTGTTGTTCCAGAAATATTGACTGGTGCCTTGTAAACATTTTGAAGAAAATTTCCTTGGTAAGAATACTTGTGTTTATTTAAGTACTATAACATTTTCCCGAGATAGAATAATTTTTTAACAGCTGATAAATACACTGTCGCCATTCTGTGCAAGGATTTCAGGAACCTTGTGTTTTTAAATACGAGTACCACCCTGGTCGTTCGGAGTGTCCCAAAAGTACACACACGTCGGACAGCAGGAACGACATTTGCGAGTGATAATTATGACTTTTTTTAAAAGTCCTCGTGGTTTTCTATAGGATAATATTTGATAACAATGAAATAGTTAGGCTTAAACTTGTAACTCAGCTCATGGTATGATTTTACATAACTTTCTGACAGCGGAAGATTTTTGTTAGCGATTTTCTTGTTTCCTTTTCAATTTCGTCCTTAAAAAAATATCGGAGGCTGTATGTATAGATCTTAAAGTATGGTTGAAATAACTTTTAATTGTAGTAATTACAAGTTAAACAGTACCTCTTTAGTCTGTCTTGTATAACCATTATTCCGAAAATATCCCAGCAGAATGTAGCCGCGTTGAGGAGAATGGGGAAGTAAGATGTCGAGAAAATTGCTGGAATTCTTAATCAAGGAATCTGAACTACTCATCAAAATTCGATGGGACTTTTTTCCCCCCGGTTAGATAATTTATTAGTGAACATATGTTTGTACAACAATAGCCAATAGCTAAATTTGTTTTCTAGCAAAAAAATAAATATGCTTTCTAGAAAAATAAGGTTTTGAAACCACAAAATCTGTAACAATGGAATAATTTTATGTTTATAATTATCAGTATCCTTTGTTAAAGGCGTTGGACCCATAAAAAGTTAATTTTTTTATGTGTGTGTCACACACTGTTCAACATTTGCACATCAGATAACACATCATTTCCCCAAATAAAAAAAAAATTATGTCCCATAGTTTTCGCATAATCACTCATCAGTCACAAAATATCCATTGCTTTGTAGCCAAAATAAAAAAAAGTAATTAACTAATTAAGGGCATGGGCCCGAGTTTCTTCGCATTTAACGACAATTATTTTTTAAAACATAAATGGGAGCCGATATCGTAAAATCGTTTCGTAACTTTGTTATGACTGATTTAAACTACATACTCTAATTTTGTCGAGTCAGAAGACTGACAAATAGTTGCTACTTAACGAAATTTCTTTTCAATTGATAAATTAGCTATTCTCATCATACAAAATTACATTGCATAGTAAAACCAATTTGTAAGAAAGTTACGAAGCATTTTTACGATATTGACTCTCGTATGGATTTAAAAAAAAAATAATTCTCTCGAAAGCCGAGAAACTCGGGCCCAAGCCCTTAATTCAAAATTACAGGAACTGAATGTCAGTGCATCAATGCATTTCATGACATGTTTGATAAATGTTAGTTTTGAAAATTTCAGTAGTAGGCAAAAATCAAAGTTATGCTAAAATGTACTAATTTTCATCAATTTGTAAAAAAATGCAAAAATGTATCGCTTTGTGTTTACAAAAGTGTCTTGAAAAGGCTCACATCATTATTTATTTATCTTGTTTCTGCAAGTTAGTTATTTTTTATTATTTTGGCTATACCGCAACTGCCATTTTGTGACTTTGATAGGTGATTATGCTAAGACTATATGGCCTAATTTTTTTTATTTGGGGAAATGACATGTTATCTGATGTGTAAAAGTTAACACTGTTTGGCACAAATATAAAATTTTGAATTTTTACGGGCCCAACGTCCTTAATATCCAGAGCTCTACAACAATAAACGTTTAAAAACACAGACGTCTTAATTTGAAAATAATTTTAGTATCCGAAAACATCTCGTGCTGAGGTTTGCAGATGATACAATTTTTCAAATCAAAATGTGAGCAGTTTTATTCCGGTTAGTATCGAGTTCTGGACATTGTTATATTAAATATTATAGGAATTAAAGTCTTACATGTTAATGGAGTTCGTGGTTATAAACCCTTATTTTTCTAAAAAGCGTTTATAATATTTTACTCGAAAACAAAGGATACCACTGGCTTGAGTTCTACAAACAGCGTCCACTAATAAAACACCTACTCGGGAAAAAATACCCATCGATTTATGACAGTATTTCAGATTTTATCTTCGGTTGCGTATTCTAGTGATTCGCTCGAATTTTTAACATTTCCATTCCCCTTAAGAAGGCGTGGTAGATAATTAAACGCTGAGTTCTATAGTTGAGATCTACGCTTTTAGAAAGTTAATTTAGAAAAGCTATAAAACAGCAATCCTTGATAATTATGTTTGCCAGCTTTATGAGCAAACGTTTACCCGGAATGATACATTTGTTATGCGTGATATCTTGGGCCGTAATTAAATGTACGACATTTCGGCGTCAGAAATTGTTCTTCAGAAATACGTTAATCGTGAAAAATGTTTGCTCAGAAAGTTGGCAGAAACTATTGTCTGGGTTCGCTGTTTATGATTCTTGTAAATTGGCTTCGGGAAACCTACAGTTCTAAACTGATGCTTTTAGCGCTGAATTATATGTCACGCATTTTTAATTTCGTTAGTGGCTCAATTTGTCTTCGAGGCAGCAGTGTGTCCACACACAGGTGTCCGTATTTCCCTATGTGAGATGCTGCTGAAATGTGTTCGCCGGCGTTAATTTTCCCGCAACCCTGCTCCCCCCTGGGCCGGTATCTGCAGTAATGAGATGAGTGCCGTGGCCCGCGGACCGTGAGCGGAGCGCCGTCGCGACGTACATTGGCCACCCTCATTAGCCACCGCGGGCGACGCCCCCCTGGCGAGCCGTGGCAGGACGCCCAGGGGCCTGCAGACTAATCTAAACCCCTCCCTCCAACCCCCACATCCCTGGCTCGCCTATCACTACCCTCCCGCGGCAGACGCCTCTCGCTAGGGAAAATAAATTGACCCTCATAAGGTTACAGGTCGTCTATCCGGGCTACACGTAGGTACACTGTGTTTCGCGTGGCTTGAGTAAAATTCGACAGTTCTGAAGGCACCTACGTTTTTAGAGATGTAGATGTTTGATGAATTGTCAGTCGAAATGTTTGGTCCTAAAATTAACAGCGTGTATTGTAATTTCTTTGAATGTTTCTTGCAATGGGACATAATGACAAACTGTATTATTGTGGACGAGGCACTATGTAAGGTTAACAGTATTTCCTCAAAGAATTGCCAGAATTTACTGGAATTGTACAAAACAGACGTGAGAGAGTTTTACGGCCGTTTAACAACGAGGTCTTAAAGGATGTTGACGTCGCAAAAAGGCATAATTTTATATTTGCACGACATAGTGTTAGTTTCATAGACGTTACTTATGACTACGCTTTTCGCTTGTGATTTTTTTTTGTAGCTCTCTCAGTTTTTCTATAGAAGCATGCCAAAGTTAGAATTCGCAAGTTACGGGAACATAGCCTAGTAATAGCAAAAACCAGGTGTCTTACTCGAATGAAATAATTTACACTGAAATGAGATATTATGGGCAATGTGCTAAAACATATGAAAAAACACACAACAGTCCTTTTGTATTTTTTAAAATTTCCGTAAATATAGTAAATTGTCAACATTTTCAGATTTTTTTAAAAAGTACAATGGCATATCATTGTGTGTTTTTAAACATAGCATATTGCCCATAGTATCAATTTCAGTGTAAATTATTTCATTCGAGTAAGACGCTTGTTTTTGTTTATTACTATGTTCCCGTAAATTGTAAATTTTGACTTTGTCATGCCATTATGAGATGAAGAGCCGGTATTCGAACCCGGGACCTCTCGCGCCGTAAACCGTCGCCTATCCGACTACATTACGGAGGCCGTCCCTACCAAACGGAGTATATGTACAGTGCATGCTCGAGGCCTCGGGCTCAATTGTTCCACAGTTCAGCTGATGGCGCTGGCATGCTGATAACCGCCGGGTAGTCGATTTCACTTTATTACTGATGCATAGCAGCTGCCTTTCGAAAATATTACACAATTTGCTACTCGTTCGTTGCAAAACGAATTTTGCTGAACAGAACTCAGTCTTACGCAAAATAATAATAATAATAATAATAGTAATAATAATGCGCTCGTGGAAACGTATGTTAAGCCTTATCATGTTTGTGCCCAAGGCGCTGACTGTATGTGTCGGTAACCTTTTGTGGTACTTTCATCTGCAGACAAACCATTTTATAGGTCGCGTGGTGTACGATCTTAATACCGGTAAAATGTGCCGTGCTGGAATTTTAATTTGCAATATTATCCTGATATTTCCTGTTCTAGAATTTTTCAATATCCATAGAATTTACATAAGACATTAAATGAGGAAACGGTGCTAACTTAAGGACGTAAATTATTCTTAAAATGCAATAAGCACGCTGAAATCACAAAAATATAGTGACACGTGGCCGACACATGAGTTTATTTGTATTTGCTGTAAGTGATACAAGTTGAGTCGCATCGGTCGAGTGGTCTGACCACCCGCCTTGGTTTTATTTATTTTTTTTAATTTTTTTTTTTTTCGACAGGGTCTTGGCCATCTCATTTATTTACTACAGTACAAGACTTCGTCCCATGCCCTTGCGTCAAGGAAAGCGTACAAATGATTGAAGTTTATTATTATACAAACCAAAAATTTTTTTTTCAGAGTATTTTCGTGGCGGTCGTTCGTGGCGGAATCAAACAAAATCTGTTTCACCTGAAACACAAGTTCGTAGACGATCGTGGACGTTATTTTATCTGCTATTTCTGATATAAAGACATGGAGTTACGTCTCCAAACGTGACCAAGATCCCCGATCGCATGCTGCGACGCAGAGGAAGAGACATTCTTCACAGTGTGCATATGGACTAGTGTTGAGGATGTCGCGTGGCACTCATAGCCTAGTGGCCATCCTCAGAATGCACGACAGCGACGGACCGAGCAAGATGGTGCAACTTTTACTCGTTTTACTCGCGTTCGGGAGAAACCGGGTGCGATTCCTGGCTCCGGCTATCCTAATTTCAGTTTTCCATGGTTGCCCGAAATCGCTCAAGGCGAATACTGGAATTGTTCCTAAACGAATGCTATGGCCGCCTCCCCTCCAAGTTCCGGTCATTATGTCAATTTGTGTGACACTGTCTCTAATTACATAGCTGTCGACGAGTCATAAAGTGCACTTGCCTTACGACAGCAAGAAGAGGCCTAACTGGAGAAAGGTACGACACTAATTCCAGGCAGCATTGTTCGTAACTAACCTGAGTTCTTCTGCATGCTGAAAAATCGGATTGCAGTGGACCTGATGCTTAACGCTTCTAGCTGGGTGCTACTACTTTTCGGCTCTTTTAAGTCAGCTCCAGTTTGTGATTGGTTGCCGTGCGAAACCCTTGCTTGTATAATAAAGTGTGTAGACGTAAATTTGTACAAAATAAATTTCGTACTATTCTGTGAAATGTAAACGGTTCCTATTGATGAAGTAGCCGCGCACTGTGTATATCTTGGGAGAACGGCGAGTGTGTTCAAAGACGCCCTACATGGCTGCAAGTTTACAATTCGTATATCCGCTAATGAAATTAAATCTGAGAGAGTGAAACGACCTAAATTGACGTTAATTTCAGCTGTTAAATTTCTGATATAAGTTCCTCGACAGGAACGGATCAAGAGTACTAGTAATGTTGTTTGACAGTGCAGGGGGAGAGGAGGCAGCCAGTTCCGAGCGTTTTGTTTGACGGGGCACCAGATTAACCAAGATGTTGATATTTGTTTTAGTTTTGAATATGGAAATAAAAGGGGCTGGTATGAAACTGACTCCTACTCCGTCTGAACATGAGAGCTGGTTCGGACGCTGCTTTTTGGAGTTGCGTTTAAGCTCTTATTTTTATAGCTAATATCCTGCCATTAAAATTTAAGGTTTCCACTAACCCACACGCTCAGGCTTGTCGCTGAGTTGAAGATAATTACAAGCAGAGACAAAGTGATTAGTGAGCATTGAGTCGGCGTTATTACCCGTGCGATCTGAGGTTCAGATCGCAGAAAATGGCCCCAGCCAGGCGTATCTGTAAAGTGTCTGAAGTTTTTTTATTTAACAGGATGAAATACATAATAGCACATGTACCATAATTTTGGGACTTGTACCGTCGCTTTAGGGGTGGAAAGATGTAAAACGTTCCAGAAATCCCGAAAAGCAGACATGACCAAGGAGAAATAATTTAAAAATGGTTACTATTTGCCGTCCTTTTGTTACGTATGACTCTTAGGGCATTGGCTTGTATACAGTATACTCATTTAATTTCCTAAAAATTCTGACGACCTATCTTGGCGTTGGTGTTTGTTGTAACTCGGGTAGGAGGTTTTGAGTTCGAATCCCTTTGTTAAATAAAATGTTATAAGAAATACATACGTAATTACGACGCGAACAGTTGAGTTGATAGGCTGTGATTTATATGACATGAGGTGGATATGGAACAGCGTCTGGAATGGTGCTGTAAAATGACAGATCCCTGAGAAAAGTTACCGACCTGCGGCATCGTAAATGCACGATTAAATGGTTGCCACACTTGAAAATCCTGTTTATACTGTCGGGAATCAAACCCGCATTTTAATAGTGTTGGTAGTTTTTAAAATAAAATTGGGTGAAGCCGTGGCCGTGCAGCCTATGTATGTGTGTGTGTGTGTATATATATATATATATATTGACACACATACATATACACATAGATACATACACGTTTGGATACGGGTTTCAAGGTCATAGCCAATTATGATAGCGCCATTTGATTTCTTAAGAGACCATTCTACTTGAGTTACTGTTTACAATACCTCATCTCGATTGTAAGCATATCGTGCTACTTAATCTTAAAGAAGAGCTCATTTAGACATACGACCAGTGCTACCATGTTTACGCTGCGCATTTTGCCCTTTTTTACGTGTAGCCTCTTCTTTCTTGGATGCTGTAAACGTAAAGCTATACAACTATGATATATAATTGCTTTTATATCACGCTGAAAGTATCGCCGAAGTAAGCTGAGAATTTGAAAATTATACTTCATTAGCAGCAATCGGATACGATGATACGTGGGATTTTTTTTTTACAGGGAACGGGGAAAATAACAAACATTTTCCGTGAGACTTTTGTATCATAAATTGTAGTATTTGAAACATTTTAGTTCACATCGTGGTATAGACCTTGATATGCCGGGATATTTTCTCTCCTTTAGTTTTAATGTTACTATAGGAACTTGTTTATATATATATATATATATATATATATATATATATATATATATATATATATATATATATACACACACACATATTTATACATACAGAGTGTTCATGAAGTATGTTGCAAACTTTGTGAGACGATTCCTTGTAAAAGAGGTAAAGTTATGTAGGACCAATTTTTCGTTGGTGCACGTTTTAAGGGTCAAATTCGCGTTTGAAAATTGAATTCGACAACAGAATTTTGTTATTAGATCCTAAAGTAATGTAAATGAAATAATGAGTGTCATTTATTAGTAAGATCTGCAATCTGTGCAAATAAGGAGTAGAATACATGTCACCTTCATTACATTATGGGGTTGGCCACACCGTCTTTTGCTATAGAATTAGTTGTCATTGCACTTTGTGGATATTAAATGCCACGGTTTGTTGCGTAAATACCCAATGAACAGAAAAGGTATTGTTGCAACACCCTCAAGTTAACCGTTTTCGAGAAATTTGAAAATAGAAAATGTGAATATTGACAGGTACGCAACACAAGACAGACAGTAGATTTGAATTAATTTTACGCTACTTAGTGATGAACTGTAAGTATTTTGAACGCACAATTACGTAGAATACGCAACTAATAATGTGTACAATAAGATCAAATTAGATGCATTACATTAGCGTTGTAACGCTGCTGTAAGGGCAACTCTGGCTGTTGTAATATCAGCATGGCGTGTGAAACAGGCTTTGTCTGTAAACAGAATACACCTCGAAAAGTCAGCTTTGCGTGCTGTCTTCAGCAGAAACCATGTACAGAACTCATATTTGGGTGGAATGCCACGTGGCTGTAATCATAGGCGTGCACAGAACTTCAGTAATGGTGGTGCCAGATTAACAGTTCATACCAAACACGGAGGATTCATGGACCCCGAGCCTAAAGCGGGGGGTCCGGGGGTTCCCCCCCGGAAAATTTTGGATTTGTAAGCGCAAAATGGTACTATTTAAGGTGTTTCCGAACCAAAACATTAAATACACAGATGCAAAGATTTTTAACATTTTTTTATGACAAATAAAGTTAAACCTTAATGGTGGTGCCAAGGCACCTGTGGCACCTCCCTTGTGCACGCCTATGGCTGCTGTAATGCTTGGTGTCGACGTGGGTGTGCTCATGCAACACATTCCACGCCGTCACATGAGGTGCATCCAATGTACGTGCGATGGCACGGGTGCTGGTTGATGGTTCATCGTCAACTATGTTCAGAATACAGTCGAGCTACTACAACAGTATTCTCAATCCCCGTCAAACAAAAATTAAAATTTTAATAATTTGAAAGGAATAAAATGTGAAAAGTAACCTATTGCGCGCATATTTAAATTATTGTTTGTTTATTCGAATTCAGCAATAATTAAAGTCTCGGAATTTTCGCAAATGCGAATATTAGTGCCTGAGGTAACTGTCATTTGTTTAACACGAATAATGCTGTGAAATTAATGTGCTGTACTATTATTTCGCTTAAACGGTATTAATCCACGTTATCTTTCCAAATAGACTCTAACGGTATTTGATGTTTACTTACGTGAATGTATGGAGTCATTTTCTTTGCGGTTTGGTTTAACGAAGTAAGTAACCCGGGGTAAACGTTGTACATGTGGGTTTTATGATAGTAAAACGCATACACTACTGTCATTAGGCTAATTTTTGAGCAGTATTTAAAAAAAATCCTGTCTAAGGTGCTGCTACCTTTCTTTATCGTCACTGCGCACAAATAAGAGAAACTTTTCAAATCCGTACGAAAACAACATTTTAGTAGTTGCTTGATATTTTTCCTTTTTACCGTAGATAATGATAATCTGGGTTTGATTACCAGTGAGATTGGTTGTGTTTACATTTAGTTTTTCTGTGGAACTATGTTTCCCAGAGGACTTACGCCTTCCATCGCTACTCTATTTTCAATTTGCATATCATATAATTCATCATAATTTATAGAGCCTTAACTTTCCAACGTAGTTTAAATTTAATCACCAGAAATTATCTAATCTTATCTCTGTGTTATAAAATGGTAAAAGATTTTGCTTAAAATTTAATTGTTACGTTTTAGTTCGTCAATAATTCATTAAAATTTTTATTCTACTTATTTTAGTGCCATTTCTTCTAAATGATATGTCATAATATTCTAGGATGAGCAAAATAATTGAAATGTTCAAAATAATCTTTTCTGATAATTTTTCCTCCTACTCCATCCTATGCCCACCCGCAAACATTTCCGTACTCGTTGTGCAAAGTACTTGGTGTCTAACATCTGCAGCTTCTTCTAGTTCAGTTCATAAAAACGTTATTACTACACTAAATAAAAAAAATAGAAAAGTTATTTAAACATTAATTACTTTCTTTTATTCTCCTCAATCACAACTTTAACTTCTAGAAATACACTTTTTATGCCATATAACGTCATGTATATTGGTTAGTAGTAAGTCGTAAGGGCTTGCGCCGCTCGCGAAATTACACTGAAAATTGTGTGTCTTGTCAACGAGCACCTTTATATACCAGCTCATATTTTATCCTGTAAGTAGTTTTAGAAACAAGCATGTCTTCGTTTGCAGCTGTGCGTCGTGAAAGCGAAATGATGTCAGCATTCACACGTACTTCTCCAAGTACTGAAGGGACCGCGGTGGCCGAATGGTCAGACCATTTGCCTCCCACCAAGGAGATACGGGTTCGATTACAGGCGGGGTCAACCTCCGGATTTTCGCATGTGGAAATCGTGCCGGACGATGCCGTTGGTCGACGGGTTTTCTCGGGGATCTCCCGTTCCCCCCCGCCCTTTCATTCCGGCGCTGCTCCATACTCACCTCATGTCACCCCTCACTAGCGCTAATGACCTCGATGTTAAGCGCTGACCCAAATCTCTTCACTCACTCCAAGTACTGAACTTAGCAGTCGTGTTGATACTGGCACGTCCTCTACCCAAGATTCTCTTGCCTCTTTAATACCTAATGCGGTGCACAGCACATGGCCGCCTCTATGAAGGTAATTCTAACACATTCGCCTCTTGCTAGAGTGTAGTGTAGTTCCTCAAGGCGATGGAAAACGCAAGGTTGCACGCCCGAACGATTCTTCAGTTGCTGGAGATACGAGCAGACATAAAATTTTAACACCCCTGCGGGACGCCATTCCACGACGCTAACCTTTAGGAACAGCATGCTAGAGCGGGCAAGAAACATGAAACTCAGGCTGTTGGACTAAAGTGTGCGGGTAGGATAGGGGCGTTTCAAGGGATCAATGTAGGCAACTTCTCTCGCACGAGGAGAGAATATCACAGACCAGTCAAGTTGGCACACTTTGAAGCAGCCTGCTTTCCAAATCAAGCTGTAGCGCGAACTTAGTGCACACTTCATTAAGCAACCAACGAATGCTACTGAACGATTGAACATACAGTGTAACAGAAGAATCTTTATCCGGCAAAACCTGAATACTGGAGTGATTTCAGTTGCGTATATAACGTTTTAAACTATTTGTAACTGATGAATTAACAATGTTTTCCTTTTTCTGTTTCATTAAAAAAATTGTATCGCATCCTTAATAATATTGTTGTTGGTGACGGTGTACTTTGTAGCATGAAAGAAGTAAATTTTATTTCATTTAATGTCATACTTTCTTGTACTGTTTATATAATAATAGTTTTGTTAAGCTTAAACCAAAGCAGCTATCAAAAAACTGTCTGGCAGTTTTGTTTAAAATTGTTACTGTCGTGATAGCTATTTAAAAAAAAAAACAAGTAATTATGCGGTTTAGACTAAAAAGTCAACTAACCAGAATTTCTTTAATTACATAATTAGCTGGTAATAGTGTTTACTGCCTTGAAAAATTCAGCCAACATGGAGAAGACGATTTTAAACAAAATTGTAGAATTGATTTTTTATATCTGCTCTCGTTTAGGCTTAAAAGTTAATATTGATAAAAAAAAAAAACTAGAAACAAGAGATCGTGGCTTTCAGTGTTGTTGAAAGGCTGCGATAGATAATCTTAAAATTTATTTCGCACAGGTAAAAACATTACATGCAATTATTTGTACATATTCTGGTTATATAACTTGTATACAGTCTCTATAACACGATTCAGTTGCTCCGTAAGTATAAATATTCTTGTTTACTTTTCTGAACTGATAGTCCACTGCGTGTAAGATCTTTACTTTTCTACTACATTATCTTGCATAATGCAGTCGTCATTGTGACAATATTTCAAATTTAACAGTCCCTTTGTTCAAGATGGCCATCTCGTGTACTTAATCGTATAATATGGCTTTACTTTTAAGGGTTTTTAATATACAGTGTTAAGTCCCAATCAATATACTAACATTTTTATTTCTGGTCCTGAGAGGCTGGCGGTAAAATTTTAATCAAATTTGTTTGTATGGTGCTCCGGAAGTTGTAATTAGTTAACTTGTGTGCCTCATACACTGGAGTAAACTTCATGAAATGTATTTGCTTGCTTGGTCGAAAAGGGCAGCCTCACGCGTATTGGCATTTAAATAGCAGAGTTTTGTACAGGGAAGAATGGCCGCCGAGAGGAAGGGGGATGGAAAATGGGCAAATACCCAGGGGACCAAGCTCGTGAGGGGCCCGGGGCAGAAAAATAATGAAATAAAACTTTTAGGAAAATTATTTTTCCCCCACATATAATTTGTCTCATGTCCCATTTTGTTGCTTGCACCAAACAAATGTTATATTCGGTTTTAATTGAAAAAAATAGGGAAAAAAGAGGGATTTGGGATGGTATGGGGCCCTAAAGACTTACTTGCACAGGTGTCCGGAAATCCTGTCATTGGCCGTGCAGGGAAGCTAACATAGAGACCACGATTTTTGGTGAAAAGAATTCTGCAACAATTTGTTTCAATACCTTGTGTGCACAAATGCAGCTCTGCTTCTTGAGTATTGGCAGAATGTAGGCGTGGCTCATTTGACTAGTGCCAGCAGGGACAAGGTTACTGCGACACCACACGTCTGTGATTTACGGGTAAAACCCCGAGACGCTGAGAATTTAAAACAGCCAATCGCTGACCACGAAGCAGAGCTACAAATGTGCACATAAGGCATTGAAACATATTGTTGCAGAATTCTTTTCACCAAAAATCGTGGGCCCTACATAAAGACGAAATAACATTCAAATTTAAATGTGGACAGTGTCACCTAGTCTAACGTAAAATTTTTAGTATTTTAAAGGCTATCATGTGTACAAATTTCTACAGGAAAATATTTTCTATGTTGATATACTGCACGGTTTTACTGCCACTCGAGTGTGATTATTAGGGCCCGGTAGTTTTCGCGAAAAGATTTTTGCTCCACTTTGTTTGACTGTCTTACGTGCACACCAGCACCTCAACTTCATGATTATTGGCAGAGTGTTTTTGTGCAGAGTTATTGTTCATTTGACTATGCCGGTCGGTACATGGATAACTGCTACACATCACGTCTGTGATTTGCGGGTTTAACCCCCACACGCTGGGAGTTACGGCATCCAATCACTGACCACAAAGCAGAGCTGCAGGTGCGCACATAAGGCACTGAAACGAAGTGAGGCAAAAATCTTTTCGCGAAAACTACCGGGCCCTAGTGATTATGCAGGATTCACTGTAGCCAGAAGAAAACATAAATTTTCTCTTAAACAGCAGTAAATAGGTATCCGAACACAATATTGTAAATATTGTGGAATGCCTACATGAAACGTGGTGTAGGGTAGCATGCTGCTTGTTTAGATGCCCTCGATCCAAGCTGCCGCTAAAACGCGATAAAGAATCGAGCCTCTTGGAAACAACGTACCAGAAGGATGAGCCTGAGTTAACAAACATTTCATTTAGGCGGGAACGTTTGTAGTGTGTACAGACTTGAGTGGATATAAAAATTCCTATCCGGACGCAGTGCTGATAATGGACGCGTGTGTGGAAACAATTTCGCGTTTATGAAATTGCGCTCTACACGAAGTTTACGAACTCCTCGCCAGGTAGCAGTTCACGGGATAGTGTTTTTTTTTTTCCGTACGTTACCGGTATACCTTCGTTTACCACCGTTATCTGCGGTGTTCAAATGTCTCGAGCTTAACCATATCAACAGTCTCTGTTTTTAAATAACTGCTCAGTATTTTAGAGTGACGATGTCTGCGTACAAACACAATGTACGTTTGCGTGTTTTATCTTCCGGAAGTCTTGAGAATAGACATATTTATGCGTAAAATAGGTTTGAATTGTAATTTTCGCGATATTAATTTATTATTATTTTTGGGAACGTTGCAGAATATTAAAAAAAAAAGTAATTTTACAAGAATTTGCCGCTCACCTCTGTGCTGTGCATTCCAATCACACAGAGCTGATGCCTCTAAAGAAGTTTTGTGTACGAAAAGAGTTCAGTGCCTCGAGCTTCTGGACTGGAAGTACACCTGTACATTCAGCCAACTGGTGCAGTGTGCGCGTGTAAATATATGACTTATGAAAGTACACTAACAAGTATGTAATAATTCCAAGGAGCAATACTAACGAAATTGTGGGAGGCTTTGACTTACAGTTTTTTTTTTTTTTGCAATCCAGAATTTAAAATGGTAACTTATATCCGGATTATGTTAGGTTAAATCTCAATGTTTTTGTATTTAACTATAATGTTATAAAGACATTTTTTTTACAAATAATTTCAGATTCAAACGCTGATAAAACAAAATTAGGTATAAAAATATTTTATTCGGATCCCAAGCGAATCAGTCGCAACATTCCAAAGACATAACTTTTAAATCATTCTTTCTATTTGAAGAAACCTTCATTTGGACTAATATTTGTGTTTAAATAACTTTTACATAAATTTGTAATGCGATACTTACTAAGTTAAATTGAAAGGCATCTGTTCAAGTTTTTATTCTGCCCAACAGCGCTAGACAAATTACTTGCCACTGCTGGCGTTACTGATAGAAATTCTTGGGGAGAAATCATTCCCATTGCAGCCAGTGGGACTAGACTTGTACCTCTCAAACGCTGGTCAGACCCACTAACCACGATCAGACACGCTCTGTGAACTAAACAAGCTCTCTCTCTCTCTCTCTCTCTCTCTCTCTCTCTCTCTCTCTGGTCAAATGCGCTTTTTAAGATGGAATGTCAGAACAAAGAGGAGGGGGGTATAGCGTGGGAGGATACTTGATAACATGAGCAGTCGAAATTGAATCTGTGGATGTAATTTACTGCCCTACTCGCATTCGCGAACTCCCCCCCTTTTCCCCTTGGAATTCGACTGGTATTTTCATTTCATAGCCTTGCTATTGATACCACTACTTATAAAATAAACTCAGATGCAGAGAAAAACTTCTGCCGAAAAGCCAGTTCGACAAGTGACGGTCTGTGTGAACTCTCCCTTCGCTTCGTGTGTGTACAGAGCACGCTGTTGAGTCAGAGTATTGTGATTATGTGCTGTGTTTGTTGTCGAAGCATGGCCAACGTAAATTAAAATTAATACAGGCTGGCACACGTCTCAACTGTCAGTCAAGTCTGTCCCGGACTCGTGGGTAAAACTCGCGTTTATCGACCGTTGAAACATGAATGCCAATCTGGATTTCAGACTTAGTGTGGCAATTTTTCCGCAGCCACCGATTTTGAGAGTTGTTCGTGTACTCTACGGTTACAGTTTGTCGTGACTGGACAAACAGCTCTACCAGCTGAACGTTAGATAATTCATGTGAACGTTGGCTGTGAAAGTACACTGTAAAAAATAACTTCCCAATTGGTAATGGCATAGTAATTAACCCACACACTGCATGTGGAATTTACTGTACTTCAGCATGTAAAGGGAGCAAATGTTGAGTACTCTAACTATACAAGTCTAGTAAAACAATATTCATTTTACTGTTTTCTAAAAATATACAGGTTGTTCGAAAGTGAAATGCCCAAAGTAATAGGGAAGATGGAGACAAATACAAATAGGATTTCGCCAAATAGCCATGTGTAGGAAACAAATAGTTTAGGAGTGGTGAGTATTCAGATGTATTGGGTATGATTGAGAAGATTATTTTCTTGGTTAAAATTAAAAGTGCTGGTATTTATTTATTTATTATTTTTATGGTTCGATTTCGAAATTATTGCCGTGACATGCATGCCTTAACCATCTCGGATTCATTGTGTTAAACCTTAAGATAACTAAGAAATGTGAATAAATCAAAATGGCGGGTAAGTGTTCCTCTTTTAGCTTTTTTTTTTTTTTTTTTTGCGTGAGATTCTGTAAACGCAGTGACCTTTTGAATGGTTACTTTCGTGATATAGGTAATTTTGCTCATTGTCTTTGGACCTGAGGCGAGCGAATATCGAGGAGACGTACTTGTGGTGTTTGCTTGCTGTGAGGGCCATACTGTAGGTTTATGCGATCAGCACTGTGCTTATGGTTGCCACAAGATATATAATTGCAGTACTAGTTTTTGTTGAGAAAGATAATGTAAAGTATTATTTCCTACATTTTAAATATTTTACTTAAAAAATAAGACAGAAGTTTAAAACCAGAATTAGTATAAAAAATTGTAACAAATTTTTGTTAGAGTTAATTAACAATAATTTATCAACATAACTAATAAAACTATGTCCTTCAGTATAGGCGCAAAATAGCCTGAAAGCTTTGTTGCCAAAATGGAGAACTGTCAAAGTTTTATGCAATTAGTGTAGGCGTGGCAGCCGTAAAAACTATTTATGTGTGTTGTCCTTTCTCCAAAATTATGAACCAGCAATAATAAACCCTCCTTACGTTTTGGATAAGGAGCTGTCAAAATATGAATTTTGGTTGGTCGTCCAGCTGTTCTCAAAATATGACACTTTTTTATTTATTCACGTCCGGCTGCAGTACAAAATGGCGGGCCTACAACAATAAATTATATTTAAATAAAGGCTTGGGTGTCAAACTCATAGGTCATTATTCATAGTCGTGAGACAGTTCTGAGATGATCCTGAGACCATCTTGGGCCAGGTAATCCAGGGTTGGTCGTGACTTGATCTTGACCAAGAGGTACAATAATTCATAAACGCTAACTAACGCCGGCCTAAGAGACAATCGCGGACTCAACCTTGTACACTATTGCCGGATGCTGCGCGCATGAGCACTTTAGTTTTAAACACGCAGGTAAGCATTCACTCGTGAAAATAATGTGAATTTCGATTACATTTACCCCGAAATAGTGTTTCAGTTAAGTCATGTAGTGAATATACTGCCACGATGTTAGCAAATTTAGTACCAATAAGTGATTTTATTATGTCAAGCTGTGAATACTTTGATAAATTAATGTCTATTTATAAATACAGCTTTTCTAACATGGCAGCTGTAGAACATTGGTAAAGTTTTCTCTTCGTGAGTTCAAATCTCCGTGAAATGTAACATATTTTAAATTGATATACTTAGTACAAAATTAATGGGCACAGGATGTCCAAATTAAATTCCGTTACTTAATATTACTGCCACACTGACAATAAATCATGACGAACATAAATTTTCTCATAGTTGAATAATCATCTTTTTTTAAAAAATATTGTTAAACTACTATTGATGTACGATGAATAAGAATAAAATAATCATTAACATACCTATAATGTAAAAGTAGAGCAGAATGCAAAAATAATCTATCTGGTTAACTTTATACTACATAATTATGTATATTTCACTATTCGAAATTTTAAAAACTATGTGTACTGTGGTATAACGTGAATGAATAACAAGAAAATTAACCAATAAAATGCCACATAAAAACGTAGGAAATAGCCTATGTGCAGGAATATTTTGTAAAATGAAGGATTCCATACTAAATATAACAGCAGTTTAGTCGTGAAATTTAACGAATTTAATCTTTAGTTACAGAATGTGCTATGAATGCATTATTTTCGTTACGTACAAATAAAAATTAACAAATTTATAGCATAAAAGTTATAATCCTTAGTACGTATTCAAACTAGCAATACTTAGGCACACTGGAAAATCACGGGAAAAGTGAGCTGGCTTCTAGTCTCGAACTGTGTATATAGTCTGTCTCTGTAAATCTTCCGTATTTTGACATTTATCTTCTCATAAATGTGTCTGCCAGTTCTATTGTTTGGAACTTTAAACCTACCTGGCTTCCTGGAAAAGCACGGTCTCCGCAAGCCTGTGTACAGACACACTTCTCAGAAGTGAACTGTCAAAATATGGAATACTTACATGAGACAGACTATACCACTGAAGGTTCTGTACAGATGTTGGCTATCGTTTTTTTATTTGAAGCACTGTTTCTTTTCAACAAGGACAGTTAGAACTGTACAGCATAAACGCAGAACGTGTGTGATTTGTCCCTAAATCTGTCTACACGTGTCTCTAATTCCATCATCCAATAATTGTAGGATTAAGACACTACCGTTGTTTGGAGACTATGTTGACTTTAAATATTTTCTGAGTTTCTAATAATAGTTAAATAGCGTAAAATATTATGATAGCCGGATTCTTATTGGCTCAGTCAAATAGGGTAGCAGCGTAAATTACAAGCTAAAGCCAGTATTCGTCTGGTAAGCTGAACGTGTTTTGAAATCCGGTGATGGTTTATCACGGGAAAAATTGACTGTTTGCAGGGTTTCAATGTACGTTCAGCTTTTCAAAAGTCGACTGGCTTGCGTTTGTGTGTTGATCTGTTGCCCTATTTGACTGAGACAATAAGAATCGCGCTATTCTGATTATGCCTGTTATTAGTCTGCAGACAGCTATGTTGTGTCAGTCGTATAACACCCAATCATACATGTCACAAGAAACCTTGGTGATTTCAAGAGTATGTTGACACAAAATTTTTTCGCGATAAACCATCATCTCTAATGATAGTAAGTTTGCAAACTACTGGAATTGTAAGAGTGGCGAACGTAAGTGTTCGCGACAGCACGCGAATGTTTCGCTCTCGCAGCGTACGGAAGTTACGTGGCAGTGCTCCTGGCTGTAGTAGGGGGTAGGGTGGTGAGGTTCGTGGTGTTGTTGGACTGGCTGGCTAGCTGCCAGGGACCGCGGTATCGACCCCGCCAGTTGCCGCTGTTATCGTCGCCGTGTGACGTCGTGTGAGAGTGTGTACGTGTGTCGTCGGCCCGACGAGGCGCCGCGTCGGCCAGCTAGCTCTACAGGAGAACTGCTCTCGCTGTCTGCTCTGCACTGTGTAGTAACTATCTCCAACCTTGTCCACCCCTGTGCATGCTCCAAGATATTCTCAATTCAACGAGTGCTCTTACCTGACAGATATGCTGGCACAGTTCTTCGTGGTCCGCTGGGCGTCCACAGAAGATAGATTCACTACTGTGTTGCCAAAGTGTGTGAAATTCCACAAAGTCTGTGGAATCCCAAATGGCTTGTGGAATTTTGCGTGGAATTTGTATTGAATGCTCAATTTGAAAATAAATAAGTTAATTTTAAATAGCTTTATCATTTGTACGTGTAGTAACATGTATGAGAATATTTACGGTTTATAACTAAAAGAAAACCAAAATGAATCCTAAACAAATAATTTGTTATTGACGATTCACTTTCCGCAAAATATTAATGTTAGCTCGCTCTGTCAAGTTGCCAGCGTGTAGTATGTAAAACACTGACATTTTCACGTACCGTTGAGTTTTTTTCCACTGTGTGTGGAATTTAGTTGTGGTGTCTGTGGATTTTGTGATGGTTGGTCTGGTAACACTTTGCATCATTGTCAGGAGTCCGATGATGTATAGAGGTACGAGTTTCGAGGGTATATTTTAGGTGAGCTTGAACGTCAAGAACTTATACTTCAATGTCACTTTTTGTGATTTATAGGGACCTGCAATTTTCGCGTTAGTATCAGACAGACTGAACTCCAAGTTAGTGTGTGGTCATCTTTCCGCTGTTAGCCGACTGTGTGGTGTACCTGAAGGACTATTTTTACCTGTGCTATAATGACAACTGTAAAATAACCACTATCCCGAAATGACGGCCCACGAAGACCCGGATAGAAGCCTGTAGCTGGAGACCTGAAAAATTCGCGTTTTCTTTCAGGCGCAGCTGTAATTCCATCAACTGTAAGTTCGTGTCACTTACACAATTGGCCCTTGACTTGTTTGACATCTCATGTAAGTCACTGCGACAATAATAACAATGTATAGAAATGATGGTTTATCGCGGAAAAACTTGACTATTTGCTAGGCTTCAACATACGCTCAACTTATCAAAAGATTACTGGCTTTTCCTTGTACGTGGAGCTACTGCCCTATTTGACTGAGCCAATAAGAATGCCGCAATTTTAATCTTTAATGCATGTTATTGGTCTGCAGACAGCTACGTTGTGTCAGTGTTTTCAAGGCTATGTTGACACAAAACATTTTCGCTATATACCATCATCTCTAACAATGTACCTAACTAAATGCAGGCCCATCATACTGTGTCAGGGAGCAGCTATTGTTAGAGACCCTTGATTTTCGCGAAAATAATTTTGCCGCACGTTGTTGCCGTGCCTTACGTGCACATCTGTAGTACTGCTTCGTGGTCAGTGATTGGATATTTTAACTGTCACGAGCCTTGGGAATCTACCGACGAATTACAGACGTGTGTTGTTGCAGGAACATTATTGTAATTGTCTCAGTCAAATGAGATACGTCTCTTCACGTATACACGCTGCCAATAACCATGAAGCAGAATTGCAGATGTGTACGTAAGGCACTGAAACAAAGTGGGGCAAATTTCTTTTCGCGACAAAATCGTGGCCCTACACATATGTTAATGGACAGTTACAAAATTACATTTTCTTACATATGTTTGAGCTCAAGCTTGTTCCAAAAAGAAAACGTTCAGTTTTAGGCCTCTACTAATGATGTATCGTGGCTTAAGCTTCACTTCACCATCGAGTTGATGCGTTACAATGGCGGCTCGTAGGTTGTTGCAAGGTAGGGCACAAGTCAGAGAACTGTATAGTGTTGTGCGCTAGTTGACGCTACAGCCACTTACACGCTGGTGCGTGCGTATGTGCCGCTTATTACTGACTGCTCACAACACAATTAGTAGCCAGTAGATATTTAACATCCATTGATATATGGCGGCGCGTTCACGTGAGTGTACAGTTCTCGGCAACTAGTGCCCTCCTTACCAACAACCCTCGAGCCGCCATTGCTGCGTCGTCTTTTTATCAGGCCGGGTAAGTATCGCGACTCACTGATCTGAATGTAGCGTAGATATTTCCTTCTTGCACAATTGTTAAATTCTTGACACACCTGGTTCTGTTTAAGGCTGTTCAAGTGCGATAAAATCATAATTTTATATATTTATGAAATAGTGTTAGTTTAGTAGACGATACGTGTGAGTGCAGTTTCCTCTTACAAAACAATTTTAGCTCTCATTGTTTTCTCATAACAGTGCGACAAAGTCAAAATTTGCTTGTTCTGCTGCCATGCAAATAGTGAAAACCAACTGACCTACATAAACAAAATAATTCACTGTGATATGACATCCCATGAGCTATGCAATAAAGGATTTTAAATACCATAACGTAATATTCTGAATTTTTTAAAAAATCGTAAAAATACAAGAAAAAAGTTGAAAATTCTGAAATTTTTTAAAATACAAAAATAGATCACGGGATTTTTTAAAAATGTTTCATTACGTAGCCCGTACAGTACTTGTTTTGAATCAGTATGGATTTGCTTGTAGACGTCTATAAAGCCCAGTAGCATCGTTAGTGGTACGGTACGCTCACTTCGAACTTGCCTCCTGCATGAATTGCTAGTTCCAATTTTCTAAACTGACATCATTTCGTATTCACTCTCACTTGCAGTGAGCTGAAATACGGATTCACAAATAATCAATGTCTTTCGTATTTGGAGTATTCCGTTTGATAAACTACTTCGTTCAGATTTTCAGCAAAAAATAGTGTTTTTTCAATTGCCAAGTATTGTCTGTCACGTTTGCCTTTAAACCATGGGTTTTCGTTTCACTTGGTTCCTAAGATTTCTAGAATAAACCCATGTGTGTAGTTAATTATTTCAAGCACAAATATCATGCCTTTGGTTATTGTATTGCTCAATATTTCTGATATTTCGTTTCCTTTTTTTTTTTTTTTTTAAGAACATTATGAGTATTTTTTTTCACTATGGGCATTTTACGACCGGAAGAAACATTTTAGATTCGATAGTTGCATTTAAATATTATGTGATAATATTCGGAAATGATATCTGGTACGACGCTACGTAAAATGTGCTTGGAATTTATTGCTTTTTAGTTTTGTTTTTATGTTTGTGTATGTATGATAAAAATGATTGGCGTTAAACAATGCACTTGTATTGTGTGCATACGTGTAATGTCTCGGCCAAAACGAGTCATTTTCATATATATATATATATATATATATATATATATATATATAACGTGTTGCGCTTCATATTATCTTGAATATTATTAACAAATTTAAAGATCTGCGAACTTATTATAGCGCGTGACTATAAAATAGTGTGGCAATAATTCGACAAGCTTCTGCTTCTAAAAGTGTAAAAAAATATAACAACGTGTGTGGTAATGATAATGTAGATTAACATGTAGCAGGTTCTTTTTTCCTAGCGCATGGAACTCACAGTTACAAAATTGTTCTACTTGTAGACGATACCTGGCGATCTTCTTTTTCTGAAACATAATAAGATCTGTTTCTTGACTTATTTTTAACATTAGTGGTACAAAATACGTCTTAAATTTACATGAAGTAACATGTAATGCTACTCTGTATACATATAACTATCTCAGTTGGAATTTAATCGAGAGAGTGATGGAGTGGACTTTTACGTCTCGCCGCAACGAGGTCATTAGAGACAGGGAATTTAATCGAGTTCTATATTTAGAGATAGGGTTCGTCATGAGAAAATGTGATGCTTCTCTTCTGTGTACACTTTTGTGCGTACTCATCTCAAGTTTCTGTCGTTATTGTATATTTCATGTTTGTGATTTTTTTTAAAAACTAAACTTTGTGAATCCTCGACAGCAAAACCAGTAGAGGCGGTTACAGACAAATTTGCACAAGAACAGAAACCGGGAAAGGATAATTCCACGACATATGTTAAGGAACCATCCAATCTTTCTTGGAGCGATTTCGTGAAATCATGGAAAACCGAAATTGGAATGGCCGGAGCCTGGAAACGAACTCGGAGTTCTCCCAAATGTAATTCTAACGTGTTACCGTTGCGCTACATCGCTCGATGTGGAAGTTGTTCATTTGACGGGGTGATCAATAATTCTTCTTCTCTAAATACTGACTGTATTATAGTTAGAATGTGTCAGAATTACTCACTACATTGTTGAGTGGTATTAATACAATAAAGCAGTTTATGTAATATTTTAGCTAAAATAATTTTACGGTGAATGCTGTTTTGTATTGTTGTGTCTGTTCGGGCAATTCAGGAGAGAGACGTCGATAGAAGCAAAGTAGACATATTCAAGGGTTATTGAGTGGGGACACCTAGTTTTCATGGATAGATTTATTGACTTGTATTAAAACACTTTAGCTCATGTCCTCTTTAGTTGTATTACTACAACTCGTACGCATATTGATGGGCTACACGCGAATCACAAATTTGATGTAGCAGTGACCTTTATTACGGACTCTGGATTTTCACAAAAATACCTATGCATCAGCTTGTTTCAATTCATAATGTCAAAATGCAGTTCTTTCGTACAGTTACTGGCATTGCGTGTCTTTGTGCATATTCCATACGTCTGCGACTTGCGCGTAGGAGGAGCCTTAGACGCTGAGAACTAAACACATCCAATTAGCTGAACATGATGCAGAGCTGCAGCTGTGCATGTAAGACGTTGAAACAACTAGGTGTAAGAATGTTTTCGCAAAACCCAAGGTCCCTACTTTATTTGATTGGGCTGGTAGGCCTAAAATGTGAATATCTCATCACGAAGACATGCTACCAATAACCAAAAGAGAGCGATAGATGGATGTAGTTTTTTTTTCTCGGTAAATTCGGCTGTAGCTAATAATAATTGTTAATCCTAAAACTACGGACGCCAGATGTATGTGAAAAGATAATTGTTTCTACTTGCTGCATCTGCAGCTCTGTTTCGTGGTCTGTGCATTGATGTTCTAATTCTCAGCATCTTGCGGTTCTACCCGCTAGTCACAGACGCGTTGTGTCGCAGTAACCTTATTCGGATTGGTACATTCTAATGAGCGACGTCTCTGCACACAGACACGCACCGCCAATAACCATGAAGCTGAGCTGAAGATGTGCTCGTAGGACAATGAAACGAGTTAAAAACTGTGGTCCCTGCATTGGCACAGCATCTCTGATGTGATATGGCCGTTTGTAGCCAAGGTTCAGAGGTTCTCTTACTATTCGTGTTGCTCACAACCCAGTGTTGTTTCCTCGCTCCATTTTTCTCCTGCCATTGCTCCAGTCCCGCTGCATGCTCTTCGGAGTTGGTTCTGACTGCTTAGAATTGACTGACGTTCCCACAAGTAAAAATTTTAATTTTATTCGTCAACATTGCCGACTTTTTCACGGAGACTTTTAACTCTGAGATTCCTGAGATTGTAATGAAACCGTAGCTGGCTTACTTGGAGTAGTTTATTGGCACTCCAACTTGCAGTGCGTCTGTTCAGCCACTGTTTAAGAAACTCGTCTTTGGAGACCCTGAAACAATAGCGAGCTTGCATGAATACTTTCCCCAACTCCAGCGCTACCTCGCCAATTTTACAATTGGTCACGCCCTGGAGCTGATGCCGATGAATAACTAACCGAAGACATCGTAGCACAATACTGTAGAGTCCGCCCAACAAACAGATCCATGAACCCGCGAAGTGTCCAGGTCTCTACTTCAAACAAGAGTAACCTACATGAGAGATCTGACAAATTTGCATATTCTTTTTGGGTAAACGTTATAATTCAAACAAATGTAAGTTCGGTAAAGTTTCGCGACTGCGCCTTGACTTATTTTAACTCATCCTGGAATGCATTGATTCAATGACAAAGAAGCAACTAAATAGAGACCCTGTCAAATGGCATCACTGTATCAGCGATAAGTCAATGAGCAGTTGCTGTCTCTTTGAGACCTCGTGTATATTTATTCTTGAAGGCTAGTCTACTTGTCAGTGAACCCGTGATTTTTTCCGGCCGTCAGGATCTACTGTTCTGTTGCAATTTTTTCGTTTATTCACACTTGAATCCTGGTTATGTGTGCTGTTCCCTGTTTTACGTGTACAGTTCCGTCTCTTTTCGTAGTAGATGTTTTGTCTCTGTGTTTTGTTGGTCTCATAAAATAAGCTTTTTTTTTATTGTTTTACTAGATCAAAATAACTGTTTTAGTCTCGTCTGACCGAGTTCCTAAAAATTTATATTTCTGCAGTTTGTTTGATCATCACTAAGGGCAGGGAGTTTTCGTGAAAACTTTTTTGCACCGCTGTGTCTCACAGTACCTTACGTGCACACCTACAACTCTTGTTCGCTGGCAGTGATTGGCTGTTTTAACTCGCAGCGTCTTGGGGTTTCATCAGCAAATTACAGACGTGTGATGATGCAGTTAACTGACGTTGTTCTCATTGTGCAGAGTCGTTTTTCATTTGACTGTGCCAAAGGCACGCAGCCATTAACAACAAACTGGAGTTGCCGATATGCACGTGATGCACTGAAATAAATTGATGCAAAAATCTCGGCCCTTATCATCACAACACAGTTTACTTACCCATCAAAACTTTTACAATGGCGCGTGTCCACAAACCCATTCAGTCTTAAACTACATAGACCGGGTACTTTCATATTTTTTTTACGCTTATGCAACGGAAAAAGTAGGTTGATGTTTCGAAGTATGACGTCACAGATCTCTATGCATTTTTACATAAGCGCCTCGTGTTATGTAACATCTGCAAAATATCTCCTGTTGAGAGTACTCGGTCAGTGGGTCACTTTACTCGTAACTAGGCTCGCTGGGAAGACGGTACTGGACATATCTCTTTGAAAGAGCAACGTCGGAGACTCTGGAGGGAAGTTAATGCGAGACGGACTGTAATACAGAACAACAAATCCACTCGGCGGTTCCAGAGTTCTGAGTGCAGGAGAAGACGAGCGACGTGTTTCACCCTGGGGGGCGAGAGGGCGCGTCTAGCGCCACTTCGATTTTTCTAAGTGCGTCGAGCATCCGCTGGACCATTCGCCATCAATTATGCAGTCCGCCTCGCCGGTGGCTGTTGGTCCGGGGGAGGAAGGGTAGCTGGAGGGTAATCTAAGATAGTGTCGAGGACACGTTACGGTAAAGGGGGGCAGGAGAGAAGCTTTCGAGCTGCTTGTTTACGTGTTTTGGGAACTGTCATTAAATATTCAGCCAGAGCGAAAGCATTCCGCGAGGGTACTTAAAATGCGTCGCCCTGAAGTAATTCGTTAACGTGCTAAGTGGTTCGAATGGCATTTGTCATGCGGCCTTCGCTCTTTCATTAAGCGCTCGACGTAAACCCTCAAATAATGAGCATATCGGGCTGGGTCCCCGTAAAACTCAACACTTTATTAGAGAATCCACCCTCCCTTACTTCATTACATACATTTTTTAATGTAGTTGATGAAGTACTTTTTTGCTCCAAGTTAGGGCTTACATCCTTCGTAATATTCAGGGAAATTTCTCGGTGCAAGTTGCCTTACAAGAGACGTTTGTTTTTACTTTAATTAAATATTTTACTGTGTTTTTAATTACTCCCCTTTCTCCGGCGAATACAAAAAAAAACACATTTCTTTATTAGTTCTTTTAACTTAATTTTACTTCTCAATAAACCAGCAAACTTGGTGCATGATGCGAAAATAGTTTGCGTAAATCTGCTTCAGTATGCTATCTTATATCTTGGGCATATTAAAGATGGTTATTTGCGACATACATTACGAAGAAATATCAAAATGTAAACGAGTAAAACTGTATTCCGTTTAGCTAAAGTTAGTGGATTAATCGATGCAGTAGTTGAAAAAATTGTTCATGTTTGTAGTTTCCTGTTACAGGGGCATCTGTGCTACAGTAAAATCACAAGTATGTGTTATATCTGTGGCTCAATGAAAGAACAACCAATGTCAATATATCGTGTGCTAATCAAGCATATAATGTACTGATATTGGTGGTTCTTGCATTAAGCCACAGATACATAAGTTGATACCTATATGTATTGTTAAGAGCAGACTTTCAACAAGGGGAGGCAATAGTATATTGCCCTCCCCCTGCCTTTTTGAATCATTTAATAAGTGGCAAATCTTGAACATCTGTCTATATACAATAAATTTTACATGTTGTTGTGCCCCTGGTTACGAGACCAGGCACGAGTCAGAGAGGTAAGCCACTCTCCACCCTTAATTTTTTCTGTTCCCTACTATCACTCCCGGCGACCGGGTGGGCAACAGGAGCCACACCACCTTTCCCCTCCCCCTCTGTACCATTACCCTCGGACGCCGGGCAAGGCTGATCCAACACCCTCAGAGGGAGTTGGCTGACATCAACAATGCGGATACCAGCCAATCGTTCTTGACTGACAAAGCGCCTGGGCCGTGACCGAATGTTTCCTCGCCGCCTGGAAATTTCGGTATTTTCGGCTTACGTCAATCCAGTGACCTTGGCAGGTGTTAGAACTTTCTGGGCGTCGCGACGTCTGAAGAAAGAGTTATTGTGGCATTTAGCCAGGTCGGCGAGTGAAACGGGATCGGCGTATCGAGAGGTAGCAGTGCGGCAGGTACGACTGTGGTGGAACTGTTGGAGCGTTGTTGGACTGTGGGTGCGACGTGTGAGATACAGACGAGCAGGTAGACTGTTAGCGTAAGTAGACATTTCTAAAAGGGAGATTTATGTAATCGGAGGACTAGTTTGTGTGAGAAAAAGAAACAGGCATGTATTAACTAAGAGTAGTTAATCTGGTTTCAGGGAGATAAACTGTCAAATAATATTGCAAATATTATTGTTCCATAAAGTTTGTATTGTTAGTGTTAAATGATTGTTGTAGGTTATATAAATTAACAACATGAATTTAATGCTTTCGTTTAGTTAACCACGACCTCTATCCCGAATCGAACCCAGCTGCACTTTAAACTTGTATCAACGAACTTGTGAGGAAGAAATAAACCATTCCATTTTAGTCCGATGCTATTAGAAGAAAAATAAACATATGTTTAATTTTGTTGTCACTTTTACCTCGACAACACTCGACTGGAAAACCCTGACAGCAAAGAATTAATCATTGAAAGAACTGTACTATGGAGTGCATATTTGGATTTAGTTGCCTGGACGTACTCCACTGCGAAATAAATGACTGTCAAAAAAACAACAACTAAAAGTAATAGGAAAACATAAATCAAGCAGAATATGCTTTAGTTTGTTCCTTGTTTTATTCGACCCGATTCCAATTTTCGGAATTTTATGTTGTGTGTGTATCCTGTTGACTAAAGCATATTATGCTTATTTATGTTTTTCTATTACCTTTAGTTTTCTTTGACAGTCATTAATTTTGGAATGGGGTATGTCAAAGCAAGTAAATCCAGTCAGCAAAGAATTAAATCTGTGCATACTGTCTGAATAATTTTTTAAAATGTTAGTATTCCTTTGTTCCGAAATCTACTGATTTTACATGTAGGCCTACACTGATAGTTTCATACTTTTATGTTGTTTTTTTGCTGAAGCTTTTTTTCGCAGTTTAACAATGGGAGTCTTAACTTCCTGGAGCAGAATACGTACTTAAAAGGCAAGCACACCCTTGTTTAGAATTAAAAAAAAATGTATTTACTGTATCTGTGATTTCGAAGCACGTTTCGCGACTTTTTTTTCTTTACTCAAATAACACCTTTTAATCTTTTTCGCGTGTGATCAAACATAGCGAATAATTAAACATTTTCAATTAAGCCTCTAAATGTGAAATTCTGATGTGTTCCCGTTAGTGTTATTCATTTGCAGAGATGAAAATAATAGCGTATAAATAAATAAAAACATGTAATTGCATAATAAAACAGTTTAGCTGAAACTAAGCGACGGTGCATTGTTTGCGAAAACAAATCTCTCTCTCTCTCTCTCTCTTTATCTTGCCCTCCCTGCCACACTTCATCACCCATCTAATTTTTCCACCCGCTTGGTGACCAGGCATAGTAAACATTGAACGTGCAGAGCGTGATGAGATATAAATGATGCATTTTTTCTTTTTTCACATTTTTTGTGTGTTCCTTCGGCATCCTTTTGTTTATTTTGCTTTTAGCGTTTTTCTATGAAAGGCTCCAGTTGCCAGATAAATACCGTTTATTAGAGGTGAAAGACTTTTGAATGTCGGGAAATAAATTGGAAACCACTACATATTGTTGTTTACATAGATATTTTTCAATTTGCTGTTTTATTTCAGGGTTATATTTTGCGGTTGGAGTTGCGTTAAGAAACTCAAAATATTTTGTTATTGTGTTAGTAAGTTTTGAAGGCTCTACATATTTTCAGAGTATAAATAAACAAAGTGATCAAGTGTGTGTACGGTATAAGAAACGTTTTGTCCAATTTTCTTACTTTTGAGTGTAATATTTAACCTTAGTTATGTTTAGTTAACTCTTTAGTGAAGTTGCGACTAGCGTGTCGTGTGCCGATGGTTTTCATTTTGTTTCTTTTTATTTATATTTAGATTATGCTACTGACTAACAACCCTCCAGGACGTTCCCTTCTGTCCGCCGCTTTCATACCTAAGTAACACGTAACTCTTGAGCGGGAGAAGATAAACTCTGGAATGGGTTTATTCTCTGTTCAGAGTGTGAATTCAGGCAAACCTAGTCACGAGACTGAGCAAACACACCGAACCCAGCAGATTACCTAATTTAACTGCCTTGTGTGTCCAAACAATATATACAATTTAATTAACTAAATAAAATACTTGTTTTTGCTTTCAAACATTTATAAAGGACTTTATGAGTATTTTAGCAACAGCTAACAGTGTGGAAACGTACAGTATCATTAAATAGGAAATAAGATCTATGTGTAAAGTTTTGTAAACGAAAGTTTTTATCACTACAGTGTCTTGTACGGAAGATACAGTTACAGATTAAAATTCAAAGTGTAAGTAACACTAAGCTGTAGCCGGAAATTCGTACATAATTTATTTGTGCATCTTTATTTTTATTATTTATCGAGAACTATAAAATATAAATTTACGTTATGCAGTCGCATCGTAGTAATTATTTACTGAGTTAGTCTGCAAATGCTAGATTTAAACTCTATGGTAGGTAAACCTATCCTGAAAATGTTAGCTTAATAAACAAAATTCACATACACGTTAAAATGTTTTTGTAATGCAGTTATTCAAACTTAACAGAGCGCTGTACCAAAAAACATGGCTGCCTGAAAATAACACAATAAAACATGTAATTTTTGATCCTGGCGTGGGGCGAATAATTGTGGATTTTGCTTGCACTGTTGCAAAACTGCTTATTTAATTAAGTTTTTATACATGACTAGCAGTCCCCCGCGGCTTTGCTCGCGAGTATTATTCGTTGTTTACTTTAATTGAAAAACCTCTTTGTACACAAGATTGGTACTTCAGTCATCATGTGTTAGAATGTCCAAGTGGCTAGTTGAACTAATTCTGCAGCAGGATAAGTAGCTATAGCTGTCCACGCGAAAAGCAGTCTTAAGTTTGTCCTTGCCACTAA
>PNEQ01089898.1:0-24691 GCA_003012365.1 Medauroidea extradentata
CTCAGGTACGATCTCTACCATCCTCAATCCCGGCAATATCCGTGTCATGTGTCAAGGCCGCACCAGCCCAGTCTGGGACAGGTGTGCGGAGGGGAGGAGGAGCACGGGCTGTAAAGAAAGGAGACGCTAGATCGTCCATGTTTGAGCAAAGACAGTTGATGACAACACCAAGCAAGGCCTACCAATAGTTTAGCGTTGTAGACGATAAAGTCATACACACTAGCGTTAATTATACTGCTGAGGATTGAAACTAAATGACAGGATTCAAATTGATCATATTTCCAACATTTCCTACGTTCGCATTTTTTCATTTCATTAAAATGTTAATTATATGAATTCGGACATTAAAAAACGCATTGCCTATTTTTATAATAAATTACCTGATTGAGTTAAGTGTTATCAGTAGAGACATGCAAAATTCGCGTTATTTTCTGACAGCTGACTAGACTCTTAAGTGACTATAGGCTCGTTCGACGTCTCCCGCTGGCCGATATCGTCGTGACTTGCCGCGGAGAATGCTTACACGGTAGATAGGCCAATCTCTGTAAAGATGTAACACACGTAAATGACAACACGTGAAAGTTCGTGGCCAATTGAATCGCAGATTATGCTCTGTTATGTATAGGAAAGTGAATTTTAGTCTGCTACCAAATGATAACGCGAATTTTGCACGTCTCTGTATCATCTTAGTTTCTAATTTAATTATTTCCGTTGCCGGGATTTCTTCGTGACAACAGGGGTGACTTTGTGACACTAAAAATGTTTTATTTTTAAGTTATTTGAATGACTCTATTTGAATATTATATAGACTTATATGATATTCAAACAATCAGTTTGAAAATATTAACTTTTTTTTTTACCAAACTACTATAACATGAGCATTTTAAGTTACACATTGTAACTACGATTAAACAAATGTTAGCACTTTACACCCATTATGATCGCTACCAGTCACTTTTCAACAAAAAACGCGCCTTTTTTGTTTAGTACTTTTCTGGTAATTATATTCTATCTCGTGTAGGAATTAGAGTTTTTGACAGTTATGTTGTCAGTCGTGTATACAATTGTTTAAATATATTTTGGGGAGGGGTGGAGGGAAGCAGTGTTATACCTCTGCTAGAAGTGATTTTACAGTATCACTCTCAGCTGACTGTCAGAACTGCCCAGTGTAGCAAAATAAACAATTAACATTTACCCTCTTAGAAAAAAGTTGTTCACACGACTTAACTTCTCCGTGAGACTGACTATACTGTGCGGAAGACACTATGTAGTTAGGTTATTTAAATATTTCCGAAACATAAATTAAGGCTTAGAATTGTTTTAAATGCGCATGTTTTTAGAAGACAGTATACAAAATATAAATTACACCAAGTCACATAACACATATATCGTCAACATTAGAGCAAACATTTAACTACAGTGATACTTTTCTTATGCACTATTTGTGACGCCGAAATTATCTTTTAGATTACGACGCATGAGATTTCGGTAAAGAAATGCATTCACTCTGGTGAAATATTTGCTTACGATGCTGACAAATATTGTTATCAAGGACTGTCCTTTTGAAATATCTACATTGGCCTAGAATATTATGTAGATCTCAGTAAACGTTTTTATCGTCAGTTTATACGCCACACACTTTCACTTAAATATTCGAGAAACTGCATTGTAATGGAAGTTTCATTTCCTGAGGCATCTAACCTCGCAAAAAATCACTCATAAAAATACTACCAACATACTTATAGTATTTCAGCCTGTCGAAGAAATGTACCGGAAGATGTCATTAGTCAGCAGGTTTTTTGGGGATCTCCCCCTTGCCCTACCCATTCATTCCGGCGCTGCACAGTACTAATCTGATATCGTCGAAAACCTCGCTGATATAAATTACTCCACTTTAACAATCCAAATAATTTATTGGTGGTTTTAAATATTTCGTGTTTCATGCTAACGTCCTAAGCTGCTGAACAATTGTTGGTGTCTGTTGGATTCTTCAAACATCATAGGGTGCACAAAAGAATGCCGCTAAGGTTTCCCACGGAGTGACGACTCGTACAGAAAACCGCATGAAGGTCGTATATCTCGGCGGTCGTGTCCATTCTTCCCGCTAGTCGGAGTCTCGATCGTGAGCAGCGCACGGTATCCGGATTCTCGAGGTCGTCGTCGGCGGGCAGGTTGGACGCCCTCTTCGCCCCTTCCTTCTGCCGTCGCCTGAACTTTTCTTCTGAGAAGCTGTCGCACGAGCATAAGTGTAGGGGAAGGGTGATTTGGGGGGGGGGGCAGCTAGGCAGGCGGAGGTACGTAAACGAGGTCGTTAGGAGTCGACGGACGTCGTCGTGAGCCGCGAGGTGCGTGCGTCGGGACGTGGCGCGCCTCTGCGCCAGCCGGGTGGCGTCAGCGGCCGCGGTGTGTTGTTCCGCTACCTCGCCTCGTCACACCGGCGTCATCGCTCTCGCTTGTGGACCTACCTCTCTCTCTCTCTCTCTCTCTCTCTCTCTCTCTCATACACACATCTACAGCGTAGACGTGGGCGCTTTGCTCTGTCAAGTAACTAGCACGTTTGACTCTCATTCGGGCGGATACGGAGTGCGACTCCCGGCTCCGGCCATCCCGATTTCGATTCTCCATGGGAGGCCATGGTGGTCGAATGGTCAGACTATGTTTTCTCCGAGATCTCCCGTCTACCCCGCCCTTTCTTTCCTGCGTTGCTCCACTCTCACGTAATGTCACTCCTCACCAGCGTTAAAGACCTCGAGGTTAAGCGCTGACCAACATATTTCACTCGACTCTCCGTGGATTCCGGTTATCGCTCCAGGCAAGTGCTGGGATGGTTCCCTAACGCGGTCCACGGCCGGTTCATCTCCTTGTTTCGTCCTTGTGTAAAGTGTTATATACCCGGATGTAATGACCTCGCTGTCGACGAGACGTAAAGCCTGCTATAAAATAAAAATAACTCGCTGTTAACTTTTACCAAAGCAAATTCACATTTTTGCGGATAAATTTTGACAAAATTTCCTGTATTTATTGAACTCACGTTGATTTTATTATGCATTGTATCCATCTGTCACATTCAAATTGAACATACCACTGAAACAAATGACAAGTATCCACGCCATCAAGCTACGAATAGTTTCCATTAAGGTGAAATATATGCCGCCATCTTAGGTTTATTTAACGGTTGTAACAACTATTTGTTTCGGTTTATTTTCTTACAGTTGGAAACGGTAAGGCAGAGAATATGGAAAGTTAAAATATAGCGGTAATGAAGAACGGATCTGCGATCTCATAATTGAGACTATGAAACAATTTTACTAAAGTTATACTTAATCTGTCCACCATGTAATATTTTACGTTTATTGTACAAAAATAAGTAGTAAAAGCATATATACACGCAAGATGTTCCACAGTAAGCAATTTCTTATACGTCTTGGTAAAAGCTAAATGAAAAAGTATCGTTTTTATCAGTATTTATGGTAAAATTTACGCAATTAAGAAAAAAACATAACTGACTTGAAGATACACCAAATGTATGTGTTATTAGTAGAGACATGAACTTTTCGCGAAAATAAATTTGCCTCACTTTGTGTCAGTGACTTGTGTGCACGTCTGCAGACTTGCTTCACGGTCAGAGATTGGATGTTTTGACATTCGTGTGTCGTGGGGTTTTACACGCAAATCACAGACGTGTGGTGTTACAGTAACCTTATTGTAATTGGTACAGTCAAATGAGAAACGTCACAGTTCAAAGGCACGCTGCCAATATATATGAAGCAGAACTGCAGACGTGCACATAAGGCACTGGAACAAAGTGGGGCAAAATTCTTTTCGCGAAAAGTTCATGTCTCTAGTTATTAGGCTGTAGAAGCTACAAATATGTTATGTCGTTTAGTTGTGAACTTAGGCCGAGGGCGTTTGTTTGTGACTTGTGCTACTGTTTCGGTCGCACTATGCAATCACAATTTTTGTAAGCGGTTTCCAGCTGCAAAATAATGAAGATATTAAGGTAGTAGCCATTTAAGAAAGTCTTGTAAAGCTTTTATCTGTGCCATGTCGTAAGTTATGACGAATGTTGGTAAGTCCACTACAACAGAAGTTCTCGTCGAGATAAAACTAGGAGAACCTAAGTAGTAGGTATCTGTCCCCCTGCCTCTTCCTCCAGACCACGTGTATATAGGTATGCTGCATTATTGCATATTATTTTTACATTGTAAAAGAGAGCAGATGTCGTAAAACCGCCACGTAGATTTCTTGAAAGTGGGTTTTGCTATTTACCCAAATTTTTTGAAAGCAAATAATTATATATTTATTTGATAATTACTATAAAATTGAAAAAAATTATATTTAAGTCAACGATTAGCGAAAATTATATAACACTTTGCTTCGAAAAAATTAGGCAACAAAGTTAACACAATTTTCAACATAAAGACATCCGCTTACCTCTAGAATTTATTATTCTCTTCCTATCTACAATTAGGTCTAGTGACCTGCTAAAGTCTCAAACAATCTCCTTGCTGGTTTTCCTACATATTTTCTACTTCTGGGTCGGTATTTGGAGCTAACTAGTGAGATTTGGATATCTGGTGTGGACCAGTCTGTATGATTTGTCTTGAGCCAAGACATGAGGCGCTTACGAAAACGTAGTAGGTATAATATACTCGGTAGTATTGGTCACGTAATCGGTTATACACAGTCGTTGAATATTCTGAGCGTACAAAACTCGAAGAGTGTTACTTTTTACGCAATATAAAAAAGTGTGGCATAATTTGCAGAAACAATGTATTTTGAGTCGCCGATCTGGCAGACCCGTATTATTAGGCTAAGTTCGGACAGTGCAGAATATACTTTTGTACTGGTGCAATATACGTATATGGCATTACAATTGTGTACTAGTAATGCATACTGTACAAAAATGCTAGAGTAAACCTCCGAAAATTTCCATAACAATAAGGGATTGCAAGGTGAATGAATGTCCTCTGATAAAAAGAACCGTTACTTTTTACATTAATCGAGAATTTATTATTTGTAAATGAATTTATGTTAAAATTTAAATTTTCGGAAGGCTTAAATAATAAGTAATAATTTAATTTATTTCATACCTGAATTACGTTCTTCTGGCGACAATTTTTGCTTGATAAACTCCTACAAACTACTCGTCCAACAAAAATACTACATTCCGACATTTCCTTTGTTGAACATGCACTCAAACACCTTACTAAAGATTTTATTTTGTGTATCGCTGGAGTCTGTGTTTGTTTACTTTTGACGCACGCTTTCCTGTTTTTCGTCTGCTAGCGGCTATCTACTCCGCTCCCGAGCGGGATAGACCTTGGTAGATCCGACGAAGAGATCGAGTTGAATATTTAGGTATCTTGAACGTAGGTAGGCGGTACTTGCACAATGTTGTTGATCGGTTTTAGAGTAATGCCTAAGCTACTCTGGCGAGTAGAGCGGGTACCGTAAAACGGGGTGATTAGAAACACTGGGGTCAATAGAAACACAATTTTAAAGCTAAATTTTCGTTATAAATTCTGTTTTAAAAATTCAATTTTTAGGTAGGCAAGTTAAAAAAGTTTACAAATAGTAGTTTTATTGTAATTATGTTATCTTAAAGCAAAAGGTGTAAGTTAAGAATTTATTCCAAATTTTGTTTTTATTCACCCTAGTGTTTCTAATCGCCCCGTTTTACGGTAAGGTTTTCGTGAGCGCCTGTAGTTAGCCATGCTCGAAACCTTTGAGAATGTACAAGTAGAAGGACAGGAGATGAAAGCTGCTGACTGATGTGTTGCAGCGACTAACCGCATCATCGAGGAGGCGACCTACTCGGGCATCATCCTGCCGAGCACGGACTGGCACACGCTCAACCACCACGGCGTGACTGCTCGCATCACGTACCGCGTGCGCGTGCAGTGCGACACGCACTACTTCAACTCCACCTGCACCAAGTTCTGCCGGCCGCGCGACGACAAGTTCGGCCACTACCGCTGCGACAAGAACGGCGACAAGGAGTGCATCGAGAGCTGGCGCGGCACCAACTGCGAGATAGGTGAGTACCGACACCTCTATTGTTTAATGTCTTTTCAAACCCCGATTAATCCTTAAATAAGGATATGAGGTGGGTCATTCCTATACACTACAACCTACTACTGTACCTATATGCTATACAACTAATGCCGGACCGCTCTACTAATAACAAAGAGAGTGTGTAAAAAAGATGTTTTCCGACACGTTCAAGCCCCCCCCCCCCCCCAAATACTTTTCTGTTATGTTTGCCGAATTTTTAAAAATATAGAAGCAATATTTGAAGTACATGTTCTTTTCATAAACGAATAATTAATTTTCGTTGCCACATCTAAAAATAAATTACAAAACCAGCAGTACTCCGAACATAAAATAGACCTATAACAGTAATCTGTTTGATAATTCCACCTCCTGCAGCTAGGTTAATTTTTTCTCAAATAACGCATGTTGATTTAACTTTACATTGTACTGGCTATTTGTGATCTGTACATTAACGTTTTTGTTTGACTTTACATTATTATTTCAACAAACATAATTATAGGGACATAGCTCAAAGTTACACTAACATAGAAGAAAACAATGCGCACCAATTTAGTGTTTCGCGCGTAAAGGCGTTACTATAATTGACGCCGGTACCAGTATCGCCCATATCGCTTCCATTTCCAACTGCTCAGTCAAACCAAGATGTTGATTAGAACTAGAATGCATTGTTTCTTTTGTTTGATTTCAAGGAACTTATAAGCGGAAATCAGGGTTTGTATTTTAATAATTTTATGTATTTTTATATTACGAATTGTTATGATAAGAGTTTGTTTTTTGTGATGTACACGAACGAAAAATTGTCACAGAATACCTAAGAATGCAGAAGCGGAGTTACCTCACTTGTGGCAAACTAGAGCAGCACTCATTATTATGGAGGTACTGGCCGTATGACGGTAAGACATTAACCAATCAGTACGTTTAAAAAATACGTTTGAACTAGGCGCGAACGATGGAATAGAATATTTCGCTGCGTAGTAGCCGACCGGGCACAAGGTACTTGTCGAAAACCCCGAGCAGCCAATAACTGAACGAGGACGCTTCCATTACAGACACCACCACGCCACTTCGCTTCTGTATACCTAGCTATTGTGTGAGAGTGTGTATCACTAATGTTTGTGAAAGGTTAGGGACGTGACGGTGACCGGTGTTGTGTATATTGTTGCAGCCGTGTGTAAGACTGGCTGCCACCCGATCCATGGCAAGTGCGACCACCCTGGAGGATGCGAGTGAGTACACACACAACACATTTTATTGCTCCCAGGACCTAGCCTTGTCGTCCTTCATTTATCTGAGCACTTTTGAAAGTTTCAGTAGAATATGAAATCCACTGTGTATCCTTACATCAGCCATGCCATTTGTCTGCGCCGTCAGTAAGTCGTGGGCAAATGCAGAGGCCCAGAAATTTCGTGGGTTCAAAGATTTGCCGGCTGTTGCTCCATATTCATTTGAACCCACTGTCCTCAGTTACTCGTTCATTGGCTGCTGAGCCAGTGAACTTAAAAAAATATTACGGTAGTCAGTGAGTGATTTTTTTTGCAGTTTTGCTATTCGTTCAGAGTCCCCAAGGTAAGAACTAGATTACCAGTGACTCAATCGTGGGGTAAGTCACGTGTACAGGAATTTAAAAATCTAACTTCTTATAGGAATTCGAACAATTTCGAACTCTCTAATGGTTGGTATCTGTGAGTCGGTTGAATTTTACATTTATTTTGTTGCATGTTTCGGAGATAATTGATGCTGTGTCAGCGTGTGTGTGCATATGCATATATGCACGTAAATACATGCACTTATTGAGACACACCTAATAAAAATACTCTACCTTCAACTTTGTTAGGAATATTTATGCCCACATTTGGTAGCCGTTATGAAACTTGAATAGTTCATACACTGTAACTAAAGACCCGGAAATGTTGCGAATTCATATGGTTGGAAGCTGTTGTTCAAACTCTTGTGCTTGTGAGTTATCTTGTTTATATAACTCGTCCTTGAGGACTCTGACCAACAGTGGACCCTCGTGGAATCACTCACTGACTCCCTGTTATCTAGTCACAAGTATAACTGATCACTCACTGTAGCAGGAGCCAATGAACGAGTGTACACAGGAGTGTGGAGCCCAGTCGGTAGGTCATTAAACTCACAAAATTCCGAACCTCTAACTATATGTGCAAAACAAAATTGTCGTCAAGTGTCCAAAACGTAAGTGTTCAAACTTTTACGGTGCATTTTTATAAACAGCTAGGTTTGCAGCCGTGCCCACATTATCTTATGTACTTCAGTTGGGGTCCGCCGCAGAACATAATTTACGGTACAGAAACGGACAGAATTTTTCAAGACCTGTTTCAGAAGTGCTCAGCTCTTTATAAATCATTTAGCCTAGTAGCGACACTGTACTTGTAAATACTAGCTGGATTTGGAACGTGTAAGCGAGCACGAAATGTGCACATTTGCAGCATTGGATATGTTACGTAACGCATGTATTTTATCAGTACGTTTGCTGTGCTTGAGAACAAGTCGTGCGTATGTACGTACATGCCATGTCTATGAATTTACAGTGTTAGAGTAAGAAACAAACACGTGAATAACGTTCCGAGGAATGTTCAAGGAACAAATTGCCATTTAAAGTTTCAAAGAGAGTATAATACGGTATCTCATTACTTTGTTTGCCGAAATAATGTTATCCTACGAACATTACGGCACACAGTAAGCCACCAATTTTTTTGTTAACAAAATTGTACATTTAATTGTTGGGGTCAGTTTCAGTACTGGTCAACGTTTTCAGAAAAAATGTGTAGATTGTGTTGTTATTTAAACGTATTATAAGCAGTAAATGTTTTGGCAGATAATTATTTGTAATAATAATTGTTGAGGCAGCAGTTGTAAAAATTTAAAAATTCCGTCAGAATTTCCGTGAAAGTATACGAAGCAAGTACTAAACGTTTGTCAGAAATCAGAAGGAAGGCTAACATACCACAAACATATACTTCTGCGGTACTCAAAGATACATTAATTTTACGTCACTTACGTGAGGTGCAGATTGTAAATAGTCTGTTTTAACTGCAAAAAAGCATAAGAATTAGGCCCTTTGCTTCATGCATCTTCCTTACGGTTTCATTTTCCCTGTTCAAATAGACTTGGAACTGTTAACAGCCGTTGTTACGAAACCAACTGAGTAAAGTCGCTGTATTTTCGTTACGCTCTTGCTGTCTTGTGACCATTCATGGCTGCATCACGGTTAGTGGAACTAATAATAATGTCAACTTTTTCAAATATTCTTGTTCTTAGTTTTTTCACTCTATTTTATATAATTTAAACTCAAGTTACAAATACTAAGTACTTAACTACAATGTATTATGTTATACGGATATAGGTATAGGCTATTTGTAAATACTTACCTTGTCGTATTTTGCTCTAAGCTCTACTATTCTCTGTTGTTTGGGAGATCGAGGGTTCGATCCCAACTACCGTAACTTGGACTTTTCTTTATTTTACTGTCCGTTGCCTTGTCTAGGTTTACAACCACGACACTAGGGGAGTGTCTTGCCCATTTCTCATCCGTTAAAGTAATATCCCTACGATCGTATAATGGATACTGCATCTGTAGTGAAAATATTTACGATGTATCCCCCCTCAACCAGGGTAAACACGGACGAAAGAAGTCGTAGTTTAAGTCAGAGCCGTGTTCTTTTCTTTCGAGAGAAATACAAGGCCGATGTGCTTGGGTTGAATAATTTATGTTATGAGATAGGGAAATAAGAGTGTCGGAAGAGCGATGTAATGTAAGAGCGGAGGAAATGGGACATATCTGAAAAAAAAAAAAAAACCGCCAGCCAACGGTTACGTCCACCACATTACCGACATCCAAAATCGGAACCACCCCGTCAGAAAATCAAATCTGGCTCGTCGTAGTAGGTGAGCCAGTGGTATGACCACTACAACGACCGCGGAAAACTGGAATAGATACTGGCATTTTTAATTATATCACCCTCGTGAAAACAGTTTACCATAGATCAGTAGAGTTAGAATAGAAACTATCTGCCCACGTTAAAGCAGCTACCAGTAATATAAATTTCTTTGTTTAGGCGGCTCGGGTTAAAATGCGCACACTTGAAACTCTAGTCACGTTTTAATTACGATAATTTTAGTTTTCTGACACTTTTTAATGTAAACATAGCAATTTAACTAACAGCTAGTGTGTATAGATTGTAATGAACTGGAAATTTAAAGGGGAAAGATTGCCAAAGCAGTGAATTTTCACAATTTTTGACATACCTTTTTCCCCTCGCTTATTATAGAAAATCAAGGCTCGACAATCCGTAGATTACACTCTAGTACACCTTCTTACTTTACTTCATAGTCACAGACTTTCTTATTTTCGGAGCACTGATGGCAGATAGAAATTTTTTTTTTTTCTTATCTGCCACCACTGCTCCAAAAATAAGACAGCCTGTGACTATGTTGTACAAAAGTATCATTTCCGGATTGTCGAACCTTGATTTTTGATAATAAGCGAGGGGAAAAAGTTATGTCGAAAATCTTGAAAATTCACTGCTTTGGCGCACCACCTATCTTAACACCTGATGTCACAAGAATTATTACTCTAGGCACGATGGTCTTCAAAATTCTCACTTTATAGCGAACCACATGTACCCTTGCCGCTAAGGAAGACCTCACTTCCCGATAAGAACGTGATGAGATGAGTCGACACTTTGCCACGCCACTGCTACCACCAATGAGCTAAGTGTACTGTTGTTACATTGGCACCACTTTCGCGAGCGCAGTCTCTTCGCGCGAGAGAACCGTAGTTGCAGAAACCTGTGCTGAGAAAGGAGCCTGTAGTTAGAGCCCAGCTTCACAGAAGAATGATGACCCAAGTAATCTTTAAGTCAGTAATAAATTAGGCGGGGAAACGTAGTGGGCCGTGGGCAGTAAGATGCTGTAACTTTACAGAATAGGACGTGTAACGGTGTAATAAACCCACATCAAGAAGCGAGGTTGTGGTTTTATGAGCGCACTTCTTCTGACCAGGCACTTATTCAAGAAAATAGTAATTGTTTTAAAACACTTGGCGTATAACACAGCAGTATTCACACTGATTTACTGCCGGAATTCATATTTTGGGTTCGATGCACGCTACGGGGATTTTTTCAGAGAAATAAATTTATATTTGTTTGATCGACCTCTCTCTCTCTCTCTCTCTCTCTCTCTCTCTCTCTCTCTCTATATATATATATATATATATATATATATATATATATATATATATATATATATATAGTTCTTATTTTTTTAGGCATTTTAAAAATTCTTGCTATAGTGATAGTGAGTGAGAGATTTTGGTCAGCTCTCAACATCGAGGTCTTAAGCGCTGGGGAGGGGTGACATGAGGTGAGTGTGGAGCAGTGTCGGAGTGAGAGGGCGGAGGAAACGGGAGATTCCCGAGAAAACCCGCCGACCAGCGGCTTCGTTCAGCACGATTCCCAATCCATGGGACCGAGATCACCGGGAATCGAATCCGGGTCGTCTTGGTAGGGAGATAATGGTCTGACCATTCGGCCACTGCGGTCCCCTCTTGCTATTTTCACAATTATTGTTACAGTTGTGCCTATCTACCTTCGGTAATATAGTTTTGCGTGGTAGAACATTCGAGATCGTGGTGGAATAGCCTACCAGCATAGTATTTTAACATATTTTGTGTACACCTGCACTCGCATTCAACCCAATTCCGGTGGAGAATTAAGAAGTGGCTTCGTTATACAACATTTGTAGACTCAAACTGGTCAATAAGAGTTAAGGCCTTGAAAGCTGTGAAGGAATGAGAATTACCTAATATTTACTTGTTTATTAGTGTTTTAACTGCTTGCAGCAAATTTTTCCACATTTTATCGATTTTCACAACCGATTTAGACTATACTGTACACATTACCATGAAAACATCCAGCGAATAAAAGTTAAAAAAGCATTTACAACATTTCAAAATTGTTGGCCGCTATACATTTTAAAAATAAAATTTTGAGCCTTCCTATAGTCAAATTTGAGCTGCGTCAAAAGACTTCTGTGATCCTTTTATCAAACGTAATTTAATTATGTAACAGTAATAAAAATATTATTTGATGGGATCAAAACAGTCCACTTTTGATTTTTAGGATATCTGATGTATTTAAGCTGTGCTTTAGACGAAGGGGTGTATAAATTTTTTGCTATAAAATTTCATTTCAACAGTTTCAATTTTTTATATAGAGAATCAGGCTTAAAATATGATTTATTTGGAATGTTTTCGCCTTTTTTCCCCTCGTATTTAACCGAAAAAAAATGTAGACACCTAGTTAAATTATAAATTTTAACAATGCAGGAAAAATTTAATACACGTTTTTGTTTAGATGTAGACATTTTTACTGTCGTGTAGGGTTCTATCCGCGCCCATTAGACACGTCACCAGGGCTGGTTTCTAACTTTCCCCTTCTTTCTCAATTTGGATCGGTCCCGCGATACAGTGGTGGGTAATGTGTATACAAACGAATAATGAAATATATAATTTTATATATTACATTTTGTTCATCGCCGATGTTAACGTTTTTAAACAGAACGTGATATGCAAGTTTCATAGAATGCGGTGTTCATAATTCCAAGGTTCGTATATGTAGTGTCCGCGTTGAAGTAATTTTAAATGTACAAAGGCGGGAACATTTCCAGCAGCTTTTTCTTTCTTACGGTTATCTTGCTGAGGGTTATAAATGTCGTAGTAGCTACTAAACCAATTTTTGTTCGCGCTTCGTATAATAGTTCCAGTTTTTTTTTTTTTTTTTTTTTGCGTTTTGAAGTGTATAACTCAAGAAATTCCTTGTGAGTCGATGAAACTAGGCGTGCTACTTATTGTTATGTTCTCTCCACATGCATAGGATTACCTTTTCTGTCTTATCTGATTATCTGAAGAGATGTTGCATACGACATGCCCCAGGAACACGATGGTTGGCAGCAACCCAACATGAAAACATGGGCTACTTCCCACGTCGTGGACCACACGTAGCTTTCCTCGCCTGTCACTTGCCAGCCAACAATCTACCGGGGGAGTTGTCCTTTACATGGTCGCTTGGCTGAACGTATCTTGCGCGGTCCTACAAGTGCGGGAGCGGTTAGGACGACACAACATGCGCATCACGCTTCCCATTAGCCTCTAAGCGCAAGTCACTGAACTAGCGTGTAGTCTTCTCGCCAACAACTCGCTTCTATAAGACATTCCGTGGCGATCCTACTATTTGATGACGTAATATTCAAGGTAACAGTTTCTGCGCAAATATTTACATACATAGGGCGTGGTAGATAAATAAGCGCTGAGTTATAGATTTACACTTTCTGAAAGTCAGTATAGAAAACCTACAAAACAGCAATCCTTGATCATTATATTTGCAATCTTTATGAGCAAACATTTACTTGGAATGATGCATTTGTTAAGCGTGGTCTCTTGCGCCGCAGTTAAATATACGAGATTTTGGTGTCAGAGATTGCTCTTCAGATATACGTTACTCGAGAAAATTTTTTTCTGAGAAAGTTGACAAAAACTTATGTCTGGGATTGCTATTTTTTGATTTTTGCAAATTGGCTTCGAGAAACCTACAATTCTAAACTGATGCTTTTAGCACTAAATTATATACCACGCACTTTTAAAAGAGCAACAATTTTCACCTTTTTCGGCAATGTGAAATAAATTGTATAGAGATAAATGACGGAACTGAAATGGGAATGTGCACGTGAAATGTACCTTAAATGGTATTCCTCAGCAGACGTCACTCATGCGCGTTGAGCAGTTTTTGAATAATGTGGTGATAACGGAAACACTGTTCGCCGCTCGGAGGTCTGGGCAGACGGCCACCTTATAGGTAGAGACCGGAAAAATTCGCTGGTTCGACGAGCTGTAGGTTAGCCTCCAAGAATATATGTGAAATAGTGCAGACATAAGCTGTTTATTAGCTGCTCGCTGACAACAGTGAAATTGGCCTGTATTCAGCTACAGTTTTATTATTGGCTCGGTTACTTCCAGGATGTGTCGAGTAAGTCAACGGTCAATTGTGAATGTGATACAGACCTATAGTTGCTTGAATTCTAACTTGTACCTAAAAGAAAACGCGAAATTTTCAGGTCTTTACTTATAGGTGGTTCACTTTGAACTGAGCGCTTCCCGAGACTTAGAATAATAAAAATAAATGTATTTGTTGGGGTTATTCAAGTAAAGTTTTGAGAGTTGTGAAACGTTTACACTAGTTTTTAGTTACATGGAAGTTTTCGTAATCGAAATACGTAGTAAAGATGGTGGCATAATGGCTCAGAGAAAATTGTAAGCAGTACTCAGTTTATCCTGAAGAACCTATAAACTAATTTACTAAGCTGGTCGCCTGCCACACGTTTCAAGTACGCTGCAGTTCGTAGAGAATATTTTTTTTTTAACCAAACAGTAGCAGTAATAAACCCTCTCCATTCATGGACTAAAAGTAAATTTGGCGTAGCAGAAACAATAAAACTGAAATAATCTTCGTACTAGACAAAGTCACTGTTTTCTTTACTCTCTCTTATTACTGGTTCATGTAAACATTGACTATTAGCGTTATCAGCGTGCCTCACAGCTGGAGAGTATACAGGCAGTGTTCAGGTCCCAGTTTAAATAATGACTAGTATGGCACCATTAGCAGGCTTTCTCGTGACCTTTTCTGTAACAAAACTTAACTCTTGTAAGTAATTAACTCTAATAGTTTTTGCGTACGAGAAATGCGGCTAGTGGATGTAATCCTTCTTTCCCATTTGAATAGATAATGGAGCAGTTTTCGTTCCTTAATTGTGATCTGGTTCTTATTGCATTCTGAAATTTTTACAGTGCTCTCCAATTCTTGTAGTTTGTCGTTAGTGCTGAAGAAAGTTGACCCGCACCCATTTTGTGAAATATGTTAACAGCAATTTTTATTATTTGAGTACTTTCTGACAACTTCTCCCTTCTGCACGCCAAAAAATCCTGCCTGATCTTGAAGTGAATCTTTATTTGCCCTTTTCACCTTAAGTGAGCCGCTCTGTCGTTTGTTTAGTAAATTGAAGCAATGTTTTAAGATTTATTGTAAACTAATTTACTAGTCTTAAATGTAGAACAATAAATTAAATAGTCAGTAGCTGACCCAATAACTGTAGTTTTTGCTGATAATACGCACTATTTTACATGATCATTACCCCAGATAAATATAAAGGCGTCATCTTATTGAACTAAAATTTTGATGCAAGGCGATATAATTTTTTGTTGCCAGATATGAATAATGAAAATGCAACACGAAATGAGTTCTTCAGACGATTATACATGTTTGCTATCCAACCATGTATTGAACAAGCTTCGCCTTGGAAAACAGTGGCTTTTGTAAATACGCGTTGTAAAGTAATTAGTTACACGTAGGAAATATAGTTCCTATCTACTCTGCTGTAAGTCTATCTGCAGACGGCGACCTGTGGATGAAATTATATGTTAACTGGTTTTTTTTTCAAGCGGTGTTATAGGCGGTTCGGGATAAAGTGAGCACTAAAAATTGCCCTGCTAAAGTTATATTTTCAGCCAATTCGTATCTTTACACGCGTAACGGCTAACGACGAGAAATGTCTAACCTCTCTGGACACGTCACTTGTTGTTTGCGCGTGGAAGATAATATGTGAAGTCAGTACGACTCTATACAATTTGATAAAAAAAAGTTTATTACTTATTTGAAATACAATTACTTCGATTTCGGTTGCATTTGTTTCAGTACGGTTGTATTTAAATAGGAAAATACATGGAACTATATTGCATAATTTCGCTGCCAACCATACAAGCAGTAAGGGGACTATAGTAATGTTGAATCGTATGCAGTAACGGCTAGTGATATTTTTCCAAGGGTAAATTTTTACTGCTCACTTTATCCCGAACGACCTATACCAGGATTTGTTTATTGATGTCCCGACGCAAATTCGCTTTAGGACTCATCTTCGCGATGTACCGTAAGTGTCGATGCCATTAAAATTGATATTTATCATATCATTGTAGTGTGTCATGATAACCCAACAATATAATGTAATGGGTAGGGCCACGATTTTGTCGCGAAAAGATTTTTGCCCCACTTTGTTTCAGTGACTCTCGTGCACATCGGCAGTTCTGTTTCAAGGTTATTGGCAGCGTGTCTTTGTTCAGACACGTTTCTCATTTGACTGCACCAATCAAAATAAGATTATTGTGAGTCTGTACGTCTATAATTTGCCAAGGTCAGTGAGAGTAAAATCATCCAACCACAGACGATGTAGCAGAGCTGCAGTTGTGCACATGACGCATCGAAACCAAATGTTGCAAAAATCTTTTCGCCATAAAATCGTGGCTCTAGTAATGGGTAGTGACGTGCAAATGTCGTGTTGTTATTTGGCGATAGGCTAGACGCCAGGCCTATACTTACCCGAACACACTCAGTGACGTTATTGTCCCCGGGCCTTCATATCTTTGTGTGCCTGTATTATAGGTAGGGCCATGAACATTTCGCGACAAGAATTTTGCCCCAGTTTGTGTCAGTGTCTTATGTGCACGTCTACAGCTCTGCTTCTTGGTTATATATAAGTGACGTCTCCCATTAGACCGTGCCAACCACAATAAGGTACTGCAACACCACAACGTCTGTTATTAGCGGGTACAAGCCCAAGACACGCTAAGAGTTTAAACATACAATCACTGACTACGGAGCGGAACTGCAGATTTGCACGTAATGCACTGAAACGAACTGGGGCAAAATTCTTTTCGCGGAAAGTTCATGGCTAGGGACCTGAAAAATTCCGCGTTTTCTTTTACGCACAAACTAGAATTCCAGCGACTATAAGCTCGTGTCACTTTCGCAATTGACCCTTGACTTATTTGACAACCGCTGAAAGTCTCTGAGCCAATAAAAAAGCATACCTTAACAAGCCCCATTCAAGTGAATCAGCGAGCAGATAATAAGCAGATGTTGTCTGCTTGAATACACAGATATAATTGAAGGCTAGCCTACGCGTCATTGAACCCGAGAATTTTTCCGGTCTGTATTCAAGGCCCTAATTGTTGGATAACTGCTCAGCTTACAGTTGAACTTATACCATTGGTAGAATCCTGATAATCACAAAGTAACTTGGAGTCTAGTCTGCTGTTGGATACTAACGCGAATTTCGCATGTTATGAAAAGTCTTTCAAAAAAGTGAAAGTATTTTAAGAGTGCGTGGTAGATAAATAAAAGCTGTAAACATCAATTGATTTCTACGCTATTTTCGAAGCCAATATGGATAAAATACTCAATGACAATCCTAGAAAATGGCATATTCCAACTTTATGAGTAAATATTTAGCCAGAATTACTAATTCGTTACGCGTGATCTCTTGCGCCGCAGTTAAATGCATGAGGTTCCGGCGTCAGAGACTGTGCCTCAGAAGTTCGTAACACTAGAAACAATTTTGTTTAAAACGTTGGCTAAAACTATTGTCTAGGATTACTATTGTTTAATTTTCGCAAATTGGCTTCAAGAAACATACAGTTATAGATTAATGCTTTTAGCGTTGAATTATTTACCACGCCCTCCAAGGTAATCGGCCGTATTTGGAACATGTTGCAGCCGTGTCGGTACAGTGACTTGTAGAGAGAAGGAATCGTGGGCGATATATCGAGAGTCTTCCAGGCGAGACGTAGTGCGAGATGCGCTGTTGTTGCGCGCGCGGGGCCCGGCGTGTGTTAGGGATGCGCCACGTGTGTACGTGTGTGTGATGGCGGCCCTACACGCAGGAATGCGACCCGCGCTTTCCCACAGGCGACGGCCACGCGCGCGCGCCATCTTGGACCGCGCCATTCACACAGGACTGACCGCCGCGCCGCCAGCGCTCCTTGCCGGAACTACACGCCGCCTGCCGGATCATTATCCGCCACTTTCACGCTCCAACGAACACTTTTAAAATACGTTACAAAAATTGTCGCTACTCCTAATTGCGCCTATTTCAACGTAAACACTTGAGTGGCCTGGGCAAAGAAATGTTGGCGGCGAGTTAGACTTTCCTGGCAGTGTCGGCAACTTAGTTAATTACCATCTAAATCTGATGGCTCTGAATGACAGTTTTTTAGTTGGAACTGAAGCGGGAAATGTGATTTAAAAATTAATTAAGATCGTGTTCATCTCCCGTACAAAAAAATGTAAATGGCTTCGACAAAATGCATTTTTTAACGGTGCCGACAATGTTTATTTGTACAGTTAAAACATTGATAATCTTTATTTTAATTAGATACTGAGTCAGTAGATATTTATTAATCTGAGTGATATGAAAAAGTGATGTTTGTGATAATGAAAATGCACCATATTTGCTGGGAGTCGAGATATAAAAATCCTTTTTTTTTCGTGGAGAAAAATTTACATCCAAGTCATTGAACCGATGACCTTCAACTGTGGGGATTTTTTTTTTTTAATTTGGAACTATCCAAACAAAGATATCTTGCTATTGTGATTTGTTCGACTGATTACGACTTAGATATACGTTAAAAGTTCAACTGCGGTGCTTTTATTGTAGCGCAATGTAAATACAATTGGTATTACAGTAACAAATTTAACATTTTCCTCCTCAGAATTTCATAAGAGCGGAAAATTAAAATAATTCAATATGGCGACTGATGCCGAGCCTTAAGGGCGCCGCCTACCTTCGCGTTTGAGGCTCAGAAGTGATGGAGCTATAAGAGCGACCTTGAAGTGCACTTAAATTGCCGCATCGCCACAACGAGCAAGCACTGAACTAGCGCGCAAGATTCCCGCCGATCCATTTTTACTATGTGACTTCAAGCGGTGACCACATAATTTAATCGGTGTAAAGTCCGTTCAGTGCTCTTTCTGTGTTCCACATACATCCGGTTAGTACATTCGGAGCCCAGCATTTTGGAAAGGCTTTCTTTTTTAGGGCTAAGGTTAGTGCTTTTAATGATAATGGTGTCTTGGGGGATTGATCCCTGTCAGATCGGTTTTACGGTTTTTCTTATAAATCAGGGAATAGACACATTGTTTTACTTCTTTCACGGTGACAAGGCATAGTTTATTGTTTCATTCACTTTTTGGAATCCATATGGCATTGTTTCTGTTAATGTTGCGGCCTCTGTAGTCGCGCCCGTAAATAAAGCAATTTTTTCCTTTTCAGCTGTTTCCCGTTGAAAAATAATGAATATATTATGGTTCCAGCAATTACAGAAAATCGATTAAGTGTGTATCTATGCCTTGTCGTGACAAAATTTTTGATACATCGACTGGAACAGAAGTTATCGAGAGGAAACAGATAAATCCAACGTGGTAGGGATCAATGCCCCTTAACAATGACATTCCGTCCTTGTCCGAAATACACTGTTTTCTATACGTAAATAAGCACAATAGGCACGCGTGGAATAGTTTTCGTAAATAAACGTATAGAACACACTACAACTCATTTGAAAGGCGTGATAGGCGGCTACCTTAACGTATCGTCGACTGCGAGGTAATAGAGGCGTAACCAGTGAATCTGAGATACAGAAACAGGAAGACAAGGAGTCACTTCGCGAAGTACCGAAATTAGAATAGCCGGGCCAGTACTCCCGAAAGTTCGGTGGCACAGAAAACTTTCTGTCGTCTGTTCCTGGCGCCAAGAGAATAAACAAACACTCGCACAATAAATCTTGGTAGGTCGATCTCCGTGGACAGGATGATCAGAGCAGCGATGTCGAACACTCTGCACGAGCAAGAGCAAAGATCGTTATAGTGGGAGGAGGAAGTGGGCGAGGGATGTGGAGTAGGGAGTGGGTAGGATGAATAAAAGATGCGTGGTCGCGTGTATGTTAATTAATAACCTGCTCCCCGTGGGCGTCGAGGCGAGTGCTTCAGTTTTGTCGAGCAAGCCCTGATCCTGTCGGCACGCCACCCGCACAACTGGCCCCGGCATTTCTCCTCCACTTCCACTCTCTTGCTTTCTGGACCCTCCTGTTCTGCAGGCAGCAGGCTGGAGGTATACCTGCAACTCTAGTTCTCTTGTACCTGCAGGGTGTCTGAAAAAAAAAAAAACCAATATAAACACACCACGCGAATCCTGGGCTAAATTGGAGATTCGCATTATGACAACACAGCACTGTAGTTAGTCTCTCCTCTTGCGCTTCGCAGATATCTTACTTCTTCCTATTTCTGTTCTGACCTGCATATAATCCCAAGCAGTCCAAACATGATTCTGCTTTACTTGACGTAACATACATCTAACAATACATGGGCGTGTAGCATAAGGGAGGACTTTCTATGTGTACTTTTGCCTCATTGTGCACGTAAAATGTCGTAAATTTTGCTACTTGCATTTTCGTCTCAAATTTAGTCAAGGATTCGCGTGGTGTCTTTATGCGTGTGTTTCCTGTGTAGTCTATCCCACAAACGGATGCAATTTTTTCACAAATGCTAGATGTCATTTCGTTATGATAGTCAGTAACATATTTCAATAAATCCCCCCCCCCTCCAAAAAATTACCCTGCACGAGCATCGCCTCATCTATCCCTCTCTGGGCCGATGTGCAACGTGTCCATCCGCTCTCCGCTACAACCAAGTGTAGCCTTCCGCTGCCCTCCTTTCGTCGGGAGGTACGGTGGCGAATCCCCCCCCCCCCAAACACCTTGTCCATCTGGCCAGCACAATAACTGAACACGTAGTCGGTCTTCTACATAAGCGACGGACACCGTCACATCGTGAAACAATGAATTTTCTTACTCGGTGATCAAATGAAGCTGAAACGATGTCATCAGAAGATAAGACCCTAGAAGCCTGAGATGCACAGCCCGAGACCTAGAGGTACTGGAACGATAAGGTTGGTTAAGGCACGCTCTTCAAGTACGTATTGTGTTCTACGCGCAAGGCACTGAACTGTTCTGCAACACGTTATTAAGAGACGTTCGGCAAAACTGTGTGCGGAGCTACTGTCGCATATCTGTCATTTAACGACAGTTCCACATTTCTAAATTTTGTCCACGTAAAAATAGCATTTTAAGAATGTCCTTGTATTGGAATGTTCTATTCCTTCTGCTAGCTGTATTTGTAATGCTAATTTCGTGAGAAGCGGAAGCAGTCAAACTTGCATTTTCTGGTGCGAAACCGCTGGAAGTCTGATAGAGGCGAAACTACAAGGACACTCCGGAACCCAAGCAGACAGCCGTCTAGATAGATCGACCTTATACCATTAACTAACATTTTTTTTGCATTACGTTAATTTATGATTAGGGATGATGGTATATCGCGAAAATATTTTGTGCCAACATACCCTTGAAACCACTGTGGTTTCTTGCAACCTAAATGATTCGGTGATACTTCTGTCAAAACGTAGCTGTCTGCAGACAAATAATAGGCATCAAATATTACAATATGGGGACCCTTATTGGCTCAGTCAAATAGGGTTACATATTCGCGTACAAGTCTTCTGGTAAGCTGAACCTGTGTTGAAATCCAGCAAACGGTCAAGTTTTCCCGCGATAAACCATCATCTCTATTTATGGTGGAAAGATAACGAAGTGAAAATGTGCATCACATTGAGGTCAGACTTTGTAGGCAAACCCAAACGGAGAAACATTCGGAACGAAACGTGTGTGGCGAGAATAAATAGTTTCGGTACGCCATTTTAGCGCGTAACTAGTAGAGCTATGACTATTATTTTACATAGCCTAAACGCCGATGAATTCTGAAACGGTTTGAGTACCGCTATGTGGTGATGGCTGTCGGAGCAAAACGACCTTTATATTAGCCTTTCTACAAAAGTTAATTAGGAGGTTGTTAGGGGATGTCGGGATATAAATAACTAGAGATGGAGAAATTTCGCGAATTCAATGACCTGCATGTTGGAATCAAATATCCTATGCATACTCAAGCCCCGGCCGTTTGTCCACTAGCTGCTACTCAGTGGAACAACGGACAGTGATCGAATAGACGGGGCTAGAATATGCATAGGACATCTATCATGCAGGTAATTGAATTCACTAAATTTCCCCATCTCTGTAAATAACATAAGGCTGGAAAAACATCGTTATGCTCCTTTAATAAAATCACACGCAACACAATATACATTGGTTTAAAACAAATATTTTCTTTGTTGACGTTGCATAATCTTACGAATATAATTCTATTAAACTTTGCTTTTTGTGGCAGCTAACTGAACAGACGGTGGTTGATTTCTAAACACGGGACATTATACGTAATTACTAAATTACATGATTTAGACCTGTGCGCATTTGTGCATTTTCGTTTTGTATTGTGTTTATTTATTGGTTACGTCAAACCAACCCGCCTTTTTTTTTCTTTTACCAGCTCATGTACTAAAATATTTCACTCATTTTAAGAACAGAAAATGCATTTGTAATGTGAAAACTTCCATGTAACTATAAGCCGGTGTAAACGTTTCAACACTCTTAATAGATAACATCTACTGACCCTATAAAACATTTTTAAATTAATTACAAGTCCTGCTGAGTACTCAGTTTATAGTGAACAGCCTATAGCACTGTGTGTAGCTATGCGGACAGCGCCTTGCAGTCTACGACGTGACGCAGCATTCCTGGCAAGGTGTCCTCGCTGGACCGCTGTAGTGAGACGCAGTTAGTGGTCTCCACGCACTTGTCATCCGCCCCTCCTTCCACCCGCACCACGCAACCACCCGTAACAAGTTTTTAAATGCAATTAAGGCCCCCCAGACATTAGCTGTCGTCTTTCTCCTCTCCCCCTTCGTGCAGCCAACCTTGCGGTTTTTCTGCCTCTCGAGGCGAAGGCGACCCGACTACCGCTGAGTTATAAATCGCTCCTCTCTCTCGTCTTGTGTGACGTTCGTCTGCATCGGCGTTCTCCCTTCCTCCTCTCCACACACACACCTTCTCCTCTTTGTTGGTTCCCGACTCCCTGTGCACTCCCACCATTACCAACTGTGGCCTCCCCTTAACCTTTTCTGTTAGTAAAAAAAAGGTAAAAGAAAAGAATCGTAATTCCGAGCACCCGCGTGTACGCTAACGATTTAAACTCCCAACAATTTTTTCCTGTCCCTGTGCTCGGCGCGCGATAGTTTCTCCTCGTACCGACGCCTTACAACTTTCTCCTCGCGAAGAGCACGTCGTGTTTTTCTCTCATCTCCTCCGTCCGCGGCTGCCACAAAGTGAAGTGAACAAGCTGAGTCAGCATTATTAGTGGCATGTTGGGCAGAAGATGGTAGAGTAAGGGGAGGGGGTGGTGGTTAGAAGAATGTGCATAATCAACGAGAGCATTAACGTAAGTGAGATACAAAAAATGCCTTTGCGTTACACAGAACACTAACTAATTGAAAAGAAAATGATGATTCGTGAGTTGTAAATAAATTAGTCTGACGAGATCTTTCGTCACGTGCATGTGCTGTGTGATTGGAATGATGTAGAGCGATTTCACACCTCATCGCGTTCTTTTAAAGATGCTTCGGCTACGGCGCTGTCTGCCTCGATCGTCAGACAGTGCAGAGGGCCAGTCGAGCAATATGGCGCAAAGCTAACATGTCGGACTCTTATTCGGAAAGATCCGGGTTTGATCACCGACTCCGGCCAGCCTGGTTTCTCTTTGCCAGCGTTTCCAGACATCACTCCAGGCCTTGTATGAAGTTGTGTGTAACCATTTTTACTTCACGGTTGACGAGTCGTAAATCGCAATGAAAGTAATAACTAGAGAAGGTGACTTATCGCGAGAAAGTTTTCTGCCAGCGTATTCTGCAAATCAGTGTAGCATCCTGCGTCATGTATTGTTGGCCGACGGTTGTGTGCCACGGTGTAGTTATTTACAGACGAATCTCAGACGTTCAGTAGTAGTTCACCAGGGTTATCATTGGCCTAGTCAAATAGGGACTCGCCAGTAACGAAACATAAAGCGTCAAAAATGAATACATTACATTGAAGCCTAGCAAACGGTCAACTTTTCCCGCTATGAATCACCTTCTCTAGTAATAACAAAATGTAATTTAGCAACCGTACAATGCTTTGATTGGAAAAGAGATGTTGGAAAGGGGGGGGGGGGAGTTAGTGATGAGTATCGGGGTCAGGGCAGTTCAGTGACCATACCAGGGTCGGGCGACGCTGACAGGCGCACATCATCCCGCGAGTCACGTGACACGGGGTCGTGACAGCGTGCCCCGCCCTGCCCAGGACTTCCGGCCAGCGTTGCCACACTTCCCATTGTGCAAATACAAAACAATATTATTACAGACCTCAAAAAATATTGCTGTGATGTCATCCAAAGCTTGGAAAATAAATATAAATTTTTAGAGTTGGCCGCTTGTTTGGAAGTATTTTGCATGTTCGAGGCTTACGGGTGTTAAAGTGCGGTAAAGTCATAATTTTATATTTTTATGAAATATTGTTAGTTTTGTAGACGATACTTGTGAGTACATTTTATTCTTACGAAAAAAAGTGAGAAAATATGTGTTTTGCCGATAATTTCGGTAGGACTATGAAAATATTGCTGCTGAATTTTTACTAACATATAGATGTGTAATATACTCCTCCGCCATTAATATTACACCATTAAATGATACGGTCACCAGTATATATCTCATAGACGTAAACTAACGGCGAGGAGAATATGCCCGTCAGTTCAGTTAC
>PNEQ01089899.1:0-24692 GCA_003012365.1 Medauroidea extradentata
GAGGTCGTTTGCAATTGATGTTGTTTCACTAATGCTGTATTCAAATAAGAAAATACACGGGACTACATGCAGTTATTCGCTACCAACCATACAAACAATAATGTAACTGTTGTTAATGTTGGCTTATATGCAGTAACGGCTAGTGATTTTTTTCAAAGGTTAAATCTTTAGTGCTCACTTTATTCCGAATGGCCTATAGCAAATAGCAGTAATGGGCGGAGAGTGGTCTGACTATTGCACCACTGCGGGTCCCTTATGGCTTACGTATTTACTGTCATAGTGCTGTAGTGTTGTTGCATTTTTGCTCAAAAGCAGATATTGTGCTTAATTTAATTTTGGCATTGTGGTTTTATTTACAGTGTCTGTAATAAGAAGTAAATATATTGAATAATTTATACATACAAATGTCCCTTTGCTGCTTTGAATTCCGGTACGTCCAATAGTTAAAATGAGCAAAGAGCAACATATTTCCATTATCATGGGACATGTACAATACCCTTGATAGCTCATCCACAATATACTGGTGAGCCTCGTTCAAATTAGTCAGCCTAGTTATTGTGGGTGCACGTCATGTAGTGCAAAAACATGCATTTTATGTGACAGGGAGAGCAACCTGCGGTCTGAGGAGGAACGTTGTAGCAGACTGCGGGAGGAGCTGCTGACCTTGCGGGAGGAAATGAGCCGTGCCAACCTCTCTAGGGACTTACTGGAGCAACACAAGATGGAGAACGAGGCCATTGTCAGCCAGCTGGAAAAGAGCAGAGGTACTGTTGCTTCCATTGTGCACCGCATAATTTCTTTTGATCTACTTGGAAATGTCAGAGTGCAAGTACGCTGATCTGCTTTAAGTAGTTACCCTGCTTAAGTGACAGACCTGTAGTTTTACTATAAAACTTAGAAATGCTTCAGGTGAAAAGAACAGTACCACAGTTGAACCCCTTTTAAAATGGTGTAAAAAGCAGGAAAGTGTAAAAAGTGGGAAATGTAGTTTTCAATATGATCAAGTTGTAATAGTTGAAAATGCACACACTTGACACTATAAACAAATCATTACATTATAGAAACAGCCGAACATGTAAACCTACACCAGAATGAAATACTGTACATGTAAAAATACATTTTGAAAGTTGCAGTAAAATACCTGTTACTTTGGCAAGTATTAGAGATAGGACAGAACATATATTTACATACTGTGCCTAGTATTTTCTAGAAGGCTTGTGCAGTAATTTAAAATTGTCACAAAGCAAAATAATTTGAAAGGTTACCTACAAACACACCACAAAATTTTGAAAGGTTATTTACATATACACAACAAAAAATCACATAGTTCACTTAGGCTATTTTGGCTTTAAAAAATAGTAAGAAATTTTTGTTTGCTGCAGCTTTTGATGACTTGGACATTAAGCTGGTCAAACATGCCATCTTCACAGCTAAAGCTAGAGAAGTATGTCCTCAGAATTTTTACAGCTTCTAATGCTTCATGCTTGAGGGACATACACACTTCTCCTTTTTCTTCTCCTCCTGTTTTACCAGCCTCATCTTCATCATGATCCATGATGTGGGAATTTACAATGTCTTCAACTGATTTTTGTTCAGTTGGTACCACCCCAGACTCCACATCAACAATGTCAGTGAACGACACACTCGACTCAGTCTTGTCCCAGTATTTTCCAGCATCATCATCTTCCTCAGCTGTGCCTACTGCTGAACATGGAACCCCACTCTTCCTGAAGCAATTTGCAATTGTTTGCTGCGAAACTTCCTTCCATGCAAAGGTGATGATGTGTAGTGCATCCAAAACACTTTTCTTATGGTCTTGTGGATTTTTTCCACTGTCAATGAGGCAAAGCATTTTACTGACCAACCTTTTCCTATAATGCAATTTGAACGAGTGGATGATTCCAAGGTTCAGAGGCTGCAGCTCTCTCATGCAGTTTTCTTGGGAAAAAACCAAGTTGATGTTCCACAGTGTCAAGTTCGAAGAATGAGCAGGACACTGGACAATGAACAGAGCAGTTTTTCTGTTATATACACCCATTTTCACATCCAGTCCATGCATTTGGTCCTCAAATATTTTTGAGGTTACCCACGCCTTGTTGGCCAGGTATTTTGTTGGCATTGTTTTGATATGTTTGAAACACCTGGGCTTCTGGTATTTACCTATGACTAATGGTTGGAGCTTTTCTTGCCATCTGCATTTGTTATCAGCACAACTTCTCTGCTTGCTGGGTTTTCCACAATGGCACTTTATCCTTTAAATTACATTGTTTTGCTAGAGAGTACAGAAGAAAACAAACCTGTCTCGTCAAGATTAAAAATATCTTTAGGCTCATAGCCTACAATGTGTGTAATTAGTTGTTCAGATTTACAATCACCCACAGGATGCATACTAGAACTTTCTCCACAAATAGCCTTATAAATAAGGTTGTGTGGGTTTGTTTGAATCAGTTGATCCAACCATTTAATTCACAAAAATTTTCAATACCCAGCTTGGTAGCTATAACTTGTGCCTTTTCTCGCAACAAAATTCAGTTGATGGGTATATTAGAGGCCCTTGCAACCACAAACCACTCCTTTAGTAGTTCTTCGAGCTGATCATAATTTAAAGGCCGGACGTATTTCCATTTTTTTGCAAACAGTCCATACAATATTTCACAGCACTTCCTTCAATGGTAGAACGGGTGTTCACAATTGTATTTATGGTGGATATGGGGATACCTAACTTTTTGGCAAGAGAAACACATGTCCCGATATTTTCCTCAACAGACTTAAAAATCTCAAATTTTTCATTAATCGAAAACACTTTTCTTTTGCTACTGTTGGAACTTGCTGTGTTAGAATATGGCAATTTGAATTTGGCCCCTTGTGGCATCAGTGGTGCTCCGAGCGGCCATCTTTATTAGCAGTGCCATCTTCAAGCAGTTATCGTGAACTCCGCATTGCTGGCGTCATGCGGCTGAACTGTGGTTAAAGTTTGTGTTATTTTATCCAAACAGCTACTGTCCAAAATTTTGCCTCATGTCATAATAAACTTTGCCTGAGCTAAAAACAGTATTGGCTTAATCACGCTGCAGTGACAAATTCCACCACATACGAAAATGTGTGTGACAGATTTTAACAACGCAGAATCAGAAAAAGTCAACAGTCATAGATACGTACTGTATCTGTTTTAGTGAACGTGACTTGAAAAGAAATAAAAGTGTAACACTTTGTTCGTTTACACAGCACTAAAAGTGGCATTGATGTGCAACGGGAAATGTTTTATGATGGTGTCAATAGTGTTGCATGTTGGACAGCAGAAACTACAAGATGGCGTAGAGTTCTTAGTCAGTAGTGTATGTGTAAGCACCGTGAACAGTTGTTGGTATATTCAAGTTGGCAGCAGTTAGTTTGAAAATAAACAAGCAACAATATTTATTGCTTTGGTGGTGGTGATCTGATGAAAACAAGGAGTGTAAATAAAAGGAAATAAAAATATTGGGTGTTTTAAATAGCAGGAATGTTTTACTGTACATACTCGTGTATAGTGTGCCCTCGTGTATAGTGTGCCCTCGTGTATAGTGTGCACCATGATTTTTGCAACAATTTGCAGGGAAAAATTTTTAAGTGTGTTACTAGTATGTAAAAAAATAGGGGAAGAGGAGCCGAGCAAATCGGTGAAGAAGCATGAGGGAGGCTGCGATGGAATTGTCAAGGGGGTGGAGGTCGTGAAAGGAAACACTGTGGCTGGCAACATATAAAAGAGAGAGGAAAGATAACATTCACACTGGTTAAGAGTGTGAAGGCGGAGAGGGTGGCGGGAGCCAGGTGGAGGGGGGGGGGGTGTGTGGCTTGTCTCTCTGCCAAGGTCGCTTGCTGCCTGCCAGCCCTCGCACCTGAACAACTGTCCCTCCCTCCTCTCTCGCTCTGCTGTGCCAGCTTCTTCCAGCATGTACCCCCCTTCCTATACCCCACACTACTTGGATACCATCCTTCTTTCCCCACCCCTGAGATAACATGCCATGATAGCAGCAAGCTTGCCTTTTTTATCTCTCCAGGTAGGTTGAAGGGGGGTGGGAAGGGAAAAATGCAGCTCTTTTTTTCTTCCTTCCTTTCCTATGGAACGATAGCTGATCACCAGACGAGATGACGAGACAGACATCAAATTTTTTTTCCGGGTGGGGGAAGGGGAAGGTGGAAAAAAAAAAAGAACAGTGACGTCCTTAATCACGTGAAAATTAACTTATCATATTGTGGTGGCACCGACTCTCTTCTCTTTCTCACACTGCCTCTAGCTGATGTGACGATACTAGCCCCACTAGTTGCTTACAATGTTCCACAAAGAAAATTGGCAATTTGGTCAGTCCTCATACATGCTCCGGTCTCAGCGGTGAGTTACTCTTACCTCAGGGTTCGTAGTGTCGAGGGATGGACGCATGCATAACAGCATTCAAAAACACGTGGTCAGATTAACAGCCCATATTTATTACTCTCTTATAGCAAGCTCACGCAACCGCGCTTACATCGGCACGTACAAACTCCTTGTACAAAATAAAATGTTAAACTGAAAGAGAACTGAACTGAACTAAAATGAAACTCAACTCAAAAGAGAAATAGCACATGCTAAACTCAAATTATAAACCAATAGTGGGCCGGCCACGCGGTTAATACGGCTGCAAATTCACATTAATTAATCAGATAAGTTGAAGCTAATGCATAGTTCTAAAAAGTCTCTTCACTGCCTTCCATCGCGGCCCCATCTCTTCCACTTGCGCCCCTCGGCTTTCCACGTGCGAACCTCGCACAACACGGAACATGTCCGGCCTCCTCGACGGTCAAGAAAAAAAGTAATCGGCAACGGCGACCACAATGGCATCCCAAGGCACCATGGCGGCCTACCTTCCGGTTAGAATGTTCCATGACCTTCTAGCAAGATTAAGTAACCGGTCTGGATACAAATTAACCAAACTAAAATCACTGAAAAATCGGCAAAATTATGCTTACTTCAAAGACGTATTTCAATATTTTAGTAAATTATTATTACAATAAAAATTATATTAAATAAAATCTTGACATCGGACATTGCCGGCCGTACACCTTGTAGTATCCTCTGTAAACCCCTATCGGTATCACCCCCGCGGCACCATGGCCGGGCTGGCTGAACTCATCTACATATTTTCAAAATAAATACCAAAACTTTCAAACTGCAATAACTTTTAAACAATCAATTTCTCGTAAAATGTCCAAGAGTCCAAAGTTGCTTGAAATTTCCTGCTGTATTAGAAAAGTCCACACAAGACATATTTACTTTAAATTCACGTGTCATCATAACATTGAGGACTTATAACAAAACTTGAGAACACATTTAACATAAAATACTCTAATGAGAAACCTTATCACTAAGAATTGCATCCAGACGCGATTTTCTATTACCGTACTGTTTCGCCAGGCCCAATAGCAGTTTTACATTTAGAGTGGGTTTTCTATGAGATTTCTTCTTCAGTAAAATTATAATCATTACATTATTTAAATAAATGACTTACTTAGAAAATTATTAGGCTTACGACAACGAACATGGAACCCTCCTATTGAAACAATTATTATTGACTTACAAACATTTTAGAAACACTCTGATTTTAAATAATTTACAGGCAATATGTTAAAGTAGGGTGGCTGGGCAACACACTGGGGTTTTTTACTTTAGTAAATGCATCAACCCTACCCTACACCTAACTGATACTAGGCTGACCAGCTCTTGGTTCTGAAGTGCCAGTAACACTGGCTAGCATTAAAATATGCCAATAAGTAAGCAACAGCAGAGACTCTTGAAATACAACTGACTAATTGAAAAACTATACCCCAAACGCAGGCTGGTCGCTTCACAATATTGCTTCCGCCTGCCACCCACGAAGTTTAGTTTCTGCCACATCAAATTGCCGAGCAGCATATTTTGTACCAACAGTTTAAAAGTACCTGTGTAAAAGCTGGTAAAATTCTGTCCATCGTTAAGCACATGTTTAACCCACGTATTGTGTAAACACTGAGTAGCACTTTGAACAAGAACATGGATAAGGACAAACAAAAAAATTAGGGTTTTAGCAGCGACGGTTACAACAGAGTAAGGGGGGCTGCAAGGGGGGAGGAAAAGGAAAGGAAGAGGATGAAGGAACCTGGGAGTGAGAACATTCTCTCTCTCTGCCACCCATTTTTTACACCCATCAGTTTAAGACTACAACTTTGCTTTCTCACCCTCCCCCCAGCTCATACTTTCAACCGAACACAGGCTTTTTTTCCATTTTTTTTAATTTTCTGTGTAGGCCCTATAGTGCGCACCCCTAAATTTTTATCAGTTGTTTTGCAATAAAAGTGTGCACTATACACGAGTAAATACAGTATATAGAAACAAATGTAGATAAAACAGGACAAAATATAAATAGTGTAATTTGTGGGAAAATGTAAAAAGGGATACCACAAAAACGGGGTTTGACTGTATATTGGAAGCGTAAGAAGTACCTTCATTTCTCCAAGAATATACCAACACATTAATGCTACATATCACAAGTCACACGTGCTCTGTGGTTTTCTTGAAAGAAGTGACTAGAATGAATGCAGCACTTGCTAAACTACATAGCACATAGTTAAAAAAAATTATTGTCTGTAAGCAAGAGGGTTGCATTTACACATCTGAGATACTGTTTTATTGTTGTAATTTCTGCAAATTGAAATAAATTTATATATTTTTGACCGGTCCTTTGATTTTCTGATGAGGCGCTAATGTATGTGCATGTGAACCTTGCACAAAGGAAAGGGGCATGTGTATATGTGTGGATGCATGAAAGTGTGCATATGTGTGCATGCACATGTGTATTTATATGTGTGCATACATGTGCATGTATGTGCATGTACTTGTTTATTCATGTGTGTGTGCATGCATGTGTGTGTATAAATGTGTGTGTGCATAAACATGTGTATTCTTATGTGTGCGTATGTGCACATGTGTTTATGTGTGTGCATGCTTGTGCCAGTGTGGGTAGATGTTCATGTGTGTGCTGATTGGGTACAATTCTTTTTAAAGGACATCAACCTATTTAATGAAAGTAATATTTGATTACCGCAAACTGGGTATACTTTGCACTAGCATGGGTAACTTTGCACCACCAATAATATTTCTGTGTGCGTTAAGTGGTGAAAGTATTAGTGATCATTGTCGGATTATATCAAATCAATTTTTTAGAATACCAAGACATCATCGGGTTTTCCTTCACCTATCACCAAACGTCCTTTACAAAAATATATTTGGTGGTGCAAAGTTACCCATGCTGATGCAAAGTATACCCACTTTACGGTACTATAAAGAATGTGTTGACCTATTTAACACCAGTGACGACTAAAGGTTAATACTGAGCAAAAATTGCACTTTGAACTTAATTTATTATTATTATTATTATTATTATTATTATTATTATTATTATTATTATTATTATTATTATTTTAAGGTGAAAATGTATTATTTTAGATATAATTTCATCAGTGATTTAACAACAGTATTCCTGGGAGCTGTGGTCTGTCGTAAAATTGGGGTTGCACTTTACTGAGTAAGAAAATTTATGTTATCTGTTATTTTAGGTATCTTTAAGAATAAGGTAAAATCGTTACATTACAGTGTTTGTTGTTTCATTGGATTTCAAATTTTTGCATTCATAATGTTTTTAATATACATATCTTTTGGATGACTTTGATGGCTATGAATATAAGAACATGGTAAATTTAAGTATCATTGTTTTGTGAGACAACATAGGTATGTTTAAAAAGGTAGGGAAAAACGTCAATTTTTATTGGTCTAGTGGTGTAACTGGTGCAGAGAATGTACAAATGTTTGGAGCTTGTTGTTGACTGTCTGATATAACTTTTAGTTTTAACTCAGTAGTCTTCCCGAGTTTATTTTCATTTCCACACGTGTCTTTTTGTTCTTTCAGAGAAAACATTTTTTTTTTTTTTTTTTTTTAAACAAACGTGAAATGAAAATTTGTATAGAAACATTATACTGATGACATTGTTTCTGCAGTCTACTCATATTGCCTATTATGGAGATAGTAATATTGTGGAGAGAGCCATTGTACCCAATTTAAATGGAACATGCTGGATGTGTGCAGGTGACGTGGAGTTAGAACTGGAGCGAGTGATGCTGGAGAAGTCTGATGTGCAGGAAGCACTCGCCAAGATGGAAGCTGTGTGCCTTACTTTGGAGCAAGATAAGAAGAGGCTTCAAGGAGAACTCACCAAGGTGCTGTGTTATTGTGTGGTCTTGTTTATTTTACATTATGAAAATAGTTTTGTGAGCATAAAATTGTTAGCACCACATAAAATAAAGATATGATACTAATTTTTTTTTTGTCGGAGCTGTATATGTAATGCATGTGATGTCCGAAGTGTATGTAAAAATTCATAAATGAAAATATATTTGCATGTACATCCAGACTATTCTGTGATTCATTTGTTTGTGTAGTAACTGCTAGGTTTGTTAAAAGCTGTATTTTTCCAATCACTCTAGAAATTAAAGTAAATTTTTATTATTTTAAATTTTAAGTAGTTTTTTTGAAACTGTTTGGACTGATTTGTTACTATTAAAATAAGCCCGGCAGTACCCTTAGATTAAGGATACTACAAAAAAAAAAGTGGAAAATTAATTTTAAACATTGTATGTTGTTTGAAAATGCCAAATGAATATTGACAAATAATCTTTACATACAAAATTAATTACTTCAATGTTTCTGAACATTTATCATTTGAAAGCCTTTTTAAATCCAGAATGGTATCGTAATTAATAATTCGAACAAAATTGAGCAATGATAAGAGGGAATGTATTACTGTTGACACTAATGGCACCCAGCATTAAGACAATAGATGTTCTGAAATGGAACCTATTAAATTTACATTGAAATAACCGCTGTGTTTCATAATTTTTTAAATCCAGAATATACTACTGATGTTTCCCAAATTTCCAAACATAGGCTAGTAATATTTAGGCATTAAATATGCACACTATCTTGTATACTTAACAATTCCTGACGGCGTCAGTCTCTAGATTTTTGCATCTGGAAATCATGCTGGACTATGCCACTGTTTGGCGACTTGTCTTGAGGATCTCCCATTTCTCTTGCACGTTCATTCCGGCACTGCTCCAAACTTCATAATGTCGCCACTCACCAGTGCTAAAGATCTAAGTGTTGACTAAAAATTTCTTCACTGCATAAACTTGACCCATACAGTTTTCATCAGTATATGTAAGCTGGGAAGCATTGGATGAGACAAATACTTCTCTATCAAAAGGTGTGCTACAATGCGTGATGTACGTTACATGAAATGTAAATACAAAAATCTTTAATTTACCAAAAATGTCTTTCTATGACCATGACCCTTCAGGACAAGTTAGTGATTATTAAATTAGATTGCTTACCCATGTTACTATCAAACCTAACCGTAATGAAAACAGAATACTTGAGTACATGAAATTTTAGACAGGACCCTAACATGACGTTAACCACGAAATGAGCAAAAACACAATCTGAGGTTTGTTCAGTTCAATATAAAATTTTGTCTATGGAAGTAAATTATCAATCCCATAGTTTCAAATGTCACATTCACAAGCATCAATCGCTACATTAATCAATCAGTCACAAGACAAACAAAATTTCTGCTGATATGACATTTATTCAGTTAACATTATCACTGTTTGTGATGCGTTACATACATAATGTGTTTACTATCAATAATCCACGGGTCAGCAACCTGCTGGTGTAGTCCAACTCAGAATGCTTTAACTGCCAAAATTCACAATCTGGAGTAACCATACACATAATGATACAAAATATTTATTCGTAATCTGGATTTGAATAGCAGCATGCCAAAATCGAATTTAAAAAGAAAAGCAACACAAAGTCTTTGATTTAAATGCTAACAAATGGCTGCAGCTGCCTTGCAGACCATCAGGGATGAGACTCCCATTACAAAACTGTGGAGCTCCCGTACTTACTTTTGCTGTTACGCCTGAGCACTAGCTTTGAACCTGCTCTACGAAGGAATAAGACGCCCAGCACAGCTATACCCACGTACTTGGCCAAAAATTGTGGACGTGCATGGCTGGAAGGGAAGATAATTAGAGCGGATGCAAAGAGGACACAGAAAGATAAAGAAAAAACAGAGAGAAACATGCCTGAAGCAAATCAGTAGTTCCTACTATCAAGTTCTGTGTGCACCACTGTCACAGACATACATTGGCACCACATGGTGTACTGCAAAATACTCTTGTACGCAAGCCTTGCTCTTATGGAATGATCCATATGTAATTTATATGAAGATAAACTGTTCATGCTCGCATGAATTTGAGTTTGAGTTGTGCAGTAACAGAAGATGTGTTCCAAAATAGTATAACAAACAGAGGTACAAATACTTATAGATGATAAGGCAAACTGAGCATGGTGGAAATTTCAAACATGGGGCAGTAATGCTGGTCTGGTTGTGATAGCTTCTAATTGACGGGGAGAGAAAGGGTGGAAAAATGGAATCATCTGGTATTGAGGACTGGAGGCTGTCAGGATTTTGTAATGTATTGATGGGTTAGTTCCCAACTTCTGAGCACTGAACTGTTGCAAGAAGATGGCAAGAATTTCACAGTTCTGGTGCTGTAGCAGGAGTCAAAATATTTTTTGTGACGGACTGCATGAGATGCAACTGGCTTTTCTTGTGGGCTGATGTTGCGTCCAGCTGAGGGTTGCTTTGTGTCAGCTCTGTGGCCATTCATTCTCTGTCTTAGAGTGTTGGTGGTGAGGCCCATGTACTCTGCATCACAGTGTTTGAACTGGAGCTGGTATACAGTGGATTCTCTATGTATTGAAACCTGATGGATTGGAATACTGTACCTGCATCCATGGAACACATTCTGGGGCAGATTAATTTATTTTACAGCATTTTAAGACCACATCCATTGAATTCCCTCATGTATTGAATTTTTTTGTCTGTCCCATGAGAAACGGTGGATAGAAAATCCACTGTATCAGGATGGGATATGTGTGGTTTGTGAGTCTGCTTTTGAAGTAGGTATTTGGCTGGTGAATGGCACAGGAACCGCAACAAGAACTGGGTAGGAGCCTCTGAGGTTGACTTTTGCTGAAGGTTGCGGTTGGTGACAGTTTCGGACTGACTAGCTTATTGCGGAGGTCGGGTGGTCATTTGAAATTAATCTGGGAGGTTTTGAAAACAAGTCCTCTGTTTGTGGTGAGGCAGCCAGGATTTTGTGTCCAGAGTTCAGTATGGTCTTGAGTTTTTTGTTTGTGTGCGTTTGTAATGGCAATTTGGATCTGTCGGTTAACTATTGATTTGGGTTAACCTCTGTTGATGAAAGCTCTGGCTATCAAGTTACCTTGTTTATTTAGGTTACTCTGGGTGGAGCATATGCATTTTGTCCTTGTGGAAAGACTGTAAGATAGTAACTTTTTTGTATTGTAGGGGTGGTAGCTTTGGAAGGACAGATACTGTAGGTTGTTGGTAGGTTTGGTGTGGACGGAGGCATTGATGGTACAGTTGTGGAGTGTTAGTTCAACGTCTAGGAATATGGCGTGTGTTTTCGAGTATGTATGACCATGTAAACTTGAGTTGACTGTGTGAGTTGAGGCTGTTCAAGAAGTAAACAAGGCAGTTTTCTGTGGAGGTCCAAATCTTGAAAATATTGTCTATGAATCTCATCTAGCAGTGAGGTTGGATTGGTTCGTGAGCGAGGAAGTTTTCCTGAAACCTTCCCATGGAAAGATCAGCATAGGAAGGGCCATGCGGGTGCCCATTACTATGCCCTTGATCTGCAGAAAGTGGTTGTTTAGGAATCTGAAATTGTTGTTGGTGAGTGTGAGTCTGTCCAGTTCAACAAGGAATGGGATGGTAGGTTTGCTGTTCAGAGGTCTTCTTTTCAGGTAGTGTTCGATGGCTGACAATCCAGAAGAGTGGGGGATGTTGGTATACAAAGCTGTAACACCTATGATGACCATGTAGGCTTCTTGAGGAATAGTGCCAAGTTTGCAGAGGCTTCTAGGAAGTGGTCAGTGTCTTTAATATGATATGGTGGGTGCTGTACCCAGGGCTGGAGGTGTGCATCCACAAGGGCCGAGATGCTCTCAGTGCGGCCGCCAATGTCCGACACAATGGGGCGCCCTGGAGGTGGTCCTTGAGGTTTGTGGATCGTTGGCAGAAGGGGAAGTACATGTGTGGAGGGATTTTCTAGGGTGAGCAGTTTGATGGAGTCTTCAAAGAGGCCTTGGAGAGGGCCTTGTGATAAAAGAAATTGTTTGATCAGGTTGCAGAATTTATTTGTGGAGGGGTTTGTAGGTTGGCCTGTCTAGTAACTGGTTTTCTGCCTCCAGGATGTAGTCAGCTCCCAGTGAGGTCTTCAAGGTATTCATCAAAATTAACCCTCTGTCCATTCTGTGTGTAGATAAAACACTGATGACCGCACACATGAAACTGCTGCCAAACACCCTGCAAACCCACAACTGTAAAGTGTACTCAACTCAGAGCTTAGTGGCATCACAATCGTACTTTACCATACTACAAGTTGTACCAACCACAACAATTGCATCATTGCTTAAAAACACCAATACTCTCTATAATGTTACAAGATAATTGGCTATTAACATTCTGGGTTCAATATACATTGACAATCTCACATTTTCATTACTCTCAATGTACAATCAGGCACATCTATTGAACATAGACAAGACGCCCTATACGAAAACATAATAAGGCACATCCATTGGACAAAGACGAGACATCCTGTACAAAAGCATAATCAAATGAATCAACACTCTTCCACATATTCACTTCTCAGTACAAGTGTGCAAAGGAAAAACAAGTGAAATCACGGTCATTGAAATACGAGAAGACCTGAGCCATACAAGCCATCAAAAGCTTAAAAACACGTTGTATTACTTTTGTCGTACTTTTCTCTGTAAAGGGTGAAGTATTTCCTCAAGGAAAGTGTGTTAGGTATGCCCTGCATTAGTAAAGCATGAGGTCAGTTCTATGAGGTGGAGAGATTGCTGTGTCTCCCAAGAGAGTGGCTTCTTAGGACAGAATACACTGTGGCAGTCTCTATTACAAGAACAGTGTGCACAAATCCTCACTTTATAGAAGGGGCTAGGCGTGTGTTCCACTCACCTTATTTAAAATAGTTTCCGTAGAATGTGGCATTTCCTTTTAGACAGCTATTGAGGCTCCTGCCTTGTCTCATTGATTAGCTGCTGTACCCTTGGGTGCGGTGCATGTTCAGGTTTCGACGGTGACTTGATCAGGCTAATCAGTGGTCGGCGTGGCGTGTGAATTTTTCTGAATCCGATTAAAGTTCTCTTGATTACATCTTGGTGGTCGATTTTCTTCTCCCTTATACTTACGGCAAAGTTCGGGTAAAGAAGGTTCCCTGCCTGGTGCCTTCTGAGGTGGTGGAATTATTCCTACTGGTAAATTATTATTTGTTGGCAAGGACTACCTACTCTGCTCGGTGGCTTGTACCTTCAATCCTTGATTAAATCCTTTTCTTCCTGTGTCATGTTAATTGCCAGCGTATAGTCGTCAGATATCAGGCACAACTGATAAATACAGTGATAGGTGAATTTTCACTTCAAGTAAGTTTAAGTCTCAGCTTTTGTACAAATCACAGTTCACTATTTATAATCTTCGCTGGTCACTGGATGCACATCTTCAAGTTCACTAATTTACAATTTACAAGTCCACAATATAATAGATTGACTGATTACTACTGCAGTGGTTTACTGAATGACCATGTGATCATTTCTACTCGGAGCCCCGCACACTGAAATTTACACAGATTAACTAACTTCTACTTCCAGTAGAAACAATTTCGAACCACGGGGCGGCTGAATTATCATGGTAGAATGTGTTCCCTGTATTGCCAGCACGGCTAGGGGGCGTCTTGTAGCTCCTAAAGCAAGTCTCGGCACAGGTAAAGGCAGGATCTGGCTTGGGCTTTCTTCTCAAGAAGCAATTCTTTTGAGAAGGGGGAGGGTGTCTATGTTTGCTCTGGGAGGCGACCAGAGTCCTAGACGGGTGATCTGGCTACCCAAACACCCACATTATGTACCTGGGAGGGTGTCATAAAGTACCGTTAGTGCGTTAGTAAGTGGTGGGAATGGGCACTGGAGGAGGGTAGGCTGTCTGCAGGCTTGCAGGCGGGCCACCCCAACACCCACAAATCTCTAATCGCTCAGCCAAAAATACGTTACGAGGGTAACTTCCCGTGGGGTCGTAAAAATGTCAGTGTTGCCGAGAAACAACATCAAAAACCTAAATATGTTAGAATAAATTATTATTAGTACATTTCAATTATTTGTATGTATCTTATCTTTTCAGAGTTCATAATTTCTGCCAGCGTGGTTAATTCCTCGTCCATGGTTTGTTTACATAACAGTCTTTGGCGGGCACTAATATACAAATACATAAACAGTAATTACTATAAACATTTCAAGACCTTTGATTTATGGAATTACGGCAACACAGCTCACAATAAGGAATTTAAATGACCCCTTGGATAAAATAAAGGTAGACCTAACATCACAAGTTTATACAAATATAGGGTCAAGTGTAAAAATATTATGTATCAAGGACCTTAGGGCTGGATGGTGCTCGAACTTCGTGCAGTGTGTTCAGAAATACGTTTTTTCTAATAGACTAGTAAACGTGCATCCACAATGCTTATCTACGAAAAGAAAACCTACTTCACACTACTTGGGAATGGGATTTTAAAGACATCACGCACATTGGAAACATTATTTTAAAGCCCTCAAACTTGTCTAACAGTAAGAACGTTACGCGGAAACAATGCGCATGCATTTATGACTTTGGCTGTAGAGGCGATATCACAATACACGTGTCGGCCTCTGTCGATCGTAGCGCCTCATCGATTTTTGCCTCACACACACAATCATGCCCTCGACCAGGCTGTCACCTTAAGAGGTGCTTCATTTTCAATTACGTGTGTAATTCTGCTGCCACAGTTCATACGCAAAAAAAATTACAAACTTCCACTTGCTTACATCTATACTAACCCCTGAATACTCTCAATGCCTTTCAAAATGATACTCTACTGTGTGTGTGCAAATACTTACTCGTTCACTCTGTAGTGGCCCTGCCTTGTAACCACATCAACAAAGTAAAACTCAAAAATCAACTCTAACCATCACCTAGCAAACATACTTCACGGCACTCTCGTCCACACTTCCCCAACAACACTCTACACCCCCAGTCCATCCAGACCTTCAAACTTATTGTGCTTCACTTGCATCTCCCACTGTTAAACGTCCCATACTATTTCTGGCTCGTCGTAAGCTGTTTAACTGTCCTTCAAAAGGCTATATCTATCTCCTCCCATCTCTACATCCTTATCTCGCAACTACTGATTATGCTGCATTTATTAGGCCTAAGAAGTTGCTGCTCTCCAGTTTCACCCTTTCCAATTCTTGTATCCCTAACCTTCTGCGGCTCTGGAAGCACACCTAATTCAGATGTTATGTTAGATATTTTATACTCAATAGTTTGTAAAAGTTCCCTTTTAACATCAACAACAAGCACTTGCCTTAATTCACTCTCCTGCTGCACCCTTTCACTTACTGTCTTGCATTCCCAAGTTAGGTTAGCAATTTCACCCTGACTATAGGCTATTACTTCACTAAAAGAGATTGCCTGGGCATCTATCAACCCAAATATTTACCTTGTACTTCTACCTTCCTTTCCAGCCCATCCACCTTACTCACATGAGTTTGCTCTAGGCAGACTGCTTCCACCTTATTATATACTTCCACTACCCTACCAGTGACACAACTCTCAAACTGCAACTGTTCTCCCTTAATCATCTCTTCAACTCCCCTTTTAATTCTTCTCTGTATTCCACTAGTTTTGCTTCCACATGATTGAATTTGATTTCCTATCCCCTCATTCCACCCACTAGACCTTTAGTTATAGCATCTAACATGCTTCTGATTAGCACAGCCAGGCCTTGGTCATCCTCAGCAGCTGATGGGGGTTCAGTGCTAGACTCCATGTCAGGGTCAATTAAAAATACAGAAATAGATCTACTATCAACAACTCCTACATTAGTTGTAATTTCACTGCTAGCCTTTCACATTCTCATGTCCTAAAGTTTCTGACTCACTGCACTCTATTGCTCTGCTATTAGCTCTGGTCACCACAGGTGATATTACCACACGAGAGCTTCGGCAACGCAGAACATAACACAACAATGCACACACATTTCAAACAAACAGTTCAACAACACAACAATAATCACGCAGCATGAATAAAGAACAGTACACACCATAGAAACCTGAAGCACAAGGCACTGCCAGACAAGTACCTTCACACTGCGCCTGTAGTATACCTGGTCAGGCTTGCTTTGAAGCATTGCTGTGAAGCATCTCACCGCACCAACACATCATCATCCGCCCTCCCTCGCACTGCTGCTGACCGTGCCCAGTCGGTGTGCTGCTACCGTCTCTTGCACTGCAGCTGACCTGGTACAGCTGCTGTACCGCTGCCATTGTGCTGTTGTCCTCACAAGTCCCTGAAATACTGCCATCCTTTCAGATCCTGGTCACGGCACAAAAAATATGTGATGCGCCGCAACTTGACAATGCTCTCCTATGACACATTAATGCAACTTCCCATGCTGATTGGAAAGATTCAAGGTTGTCCAAGCTAATTCAACAGAATAAATAAGTTTGTCTTGTTGCCAGACAAGTTTTACTACTATGGGAAAATGTTACACAGTCGGTACAATTTCAAATAAGTATTTGAAGAGAAAGTAAACGCATAACACAGTCACGATTCAGACAAACCAAGCGTACTAAATTTACTTATTGGAACCAATTTCAAAAGTATCACTCCCAAGAGAGAACCGGCTGTGGGAATGAGGAATTAAAAGGTCCACATGTACTGTATATCTGGAAACCGCTATGTCCTCATCCACCCATCAATAACAACACTCATGATCACCAAAATATCTTTGACCAGCTGGTCCAAACAAATATTTTAAATGCTAACCAGTCCGATAAGTTTTTAACCCCTTGCACAACTGAGCCCTAAGGCCTCGCACAATATTGGTGGCATGTTTGCCCCCATCACGATTCTCAAAAACTGCTGCCTTGCTTTACCAGACACCTCTGTCAAGCCTGGGCCACCAAAACACAATGGTGATCTATGCCAAGCCAAGCTAGTTTTCTCTTCTTGCACTGCCTGGTGGCCGCTTATCATACCGGCATAAATCATATTAATTTGAACTCAAATATTGGCTAAGTTATGATATAAAATACATTAAATTACATCTTCTAACACAAAACAAATACTATAAAAAGGAAACTTGAAGGTTTACATGTGTCCAAACGATTGGGTCACATTAGCCTGCCCACCAAGTTCTCTGTCTCACTCTAATTTACACATCCATAGGTCTGGCTTGCAACAGACAAAACAAAGATGCTAAAAAATAGCTTTTCCTAGAAATGGGTGAGCACACCTGGCTGCTGCACAAGGTCCGATTCAACAATATCACCAGCCCAAATGTTACAAAATTACTGAAATAGCTCAGTCAAATGACCAAAATAAAATAACTAATAAATAAAATTAACGCAAATACCGTAATTACAATCATACCTGAAATAATCCAAAATAACATTCACAATATGTTCACAGTTTTTTAAAAAAAAAAAAAAACTAGGTAGGCCTAGGTATAGCTGGTGTACCACCTCATGTATTGACTACAATTGTGTGACACCTTGGGAACTAAATGAGGATGAGCCGTACATATATAATATTTGTGTTACAGATGATGGAAGAGAAGAGCAACCTTCAGAGCCAGTGTGCGGATCAGCATAATGACTTAGCATCCCTACGGAAAGAAATCCTCCAGGCGGAGCAGACACGCCTCGACCTGGAGTCCGACAAAGTCTCCCTCCTGGAAAAAGTCAAGTTCCTGGAGATTGAGAAAGAGAAAGTAAGCAAACCTACTTTGTGACAAATTCCACTTTGGAATTACCCATTGACTTTTGTAGTTGTTGAAGAGTAGTTAGCGTTTCTGTCCCACAGTTGTAATTAACTTTGCACTCGTTAATGATAACTAGGTTGTTGCAGAATAGTCAATTGTTAAGGTAGAAAATCTTATATCAGAATAAAAACTTATAGAATATTTCTACACTTCTTATATTTTATAACAGTTACTACTGCTATTTTTTAAAGATACTTTACAGCCCAGTTACAAAACTTTCCAGGAAATGAGTACATGAGAAGAGTGTGATTGATATTTAGGTTATCATATGCTTTGAAGTTACCTATTGTATTTTCCCGAATAATATGCAACCTGAATGTAGCAAACTCAGATTTTTCAATTAAAGCAATGCAAAGTTATCCTAAAGATGCATTTGCAAAATAGAATACATATTTACAAAATCGGAAAAATCGTAAAGAAATAGTAATGTTGCAGATATGTTAAGCGTCCATTAAATAACATATACAGTCTAATTGTAGACAATACCTATTTTGTTTATTTGATTGGTGCGAGTCTATCTAGATTTTCCTATTACCAGGTATTAAATTTTTTGATGAACTGCGTTGTACGAAATTCCTCCATTTTACAAATGCTTTGATTTTATGATTCTTAAATTTTGAACTCATTCTCAGGAACCATAATGCTTGTAGTGCTCAACTGTATTACACATTACCTTACATATTCTTTTGTGGTTTATTATTTGTACACTTGTTTGTATCTGGTCTCTTGAGTAATGTAAATGGTTTTCTATTAACAGGTATTAAACAATGTATTTAAGATAGCACCTGTGTTTCTGAGTGGTTTTATTTTATTGTCACAATTATGATGTTGAAGGTTTACTTTTTAAAATTAGAGTAAGGAACCTTTGCATTTAACGAGGTAGGTGTATATATGTACTGTATGTCACATGTGACAGGCTGTTAATGGGACGTGTAGTACAGACGTTGTTGACGGACTGTTGTAGGTGGAGCTCGAGCTGGGCCAAGCGTCCAGAGAGAGAGGGGATCTGAGCAATCAGCTGTCGGCGCTCGCTCGTAGCAAGGACGCCCTAAATGAAGAGCTGGTGAGGTTGAGGCAGCGGCTTGAGCAGGCTAATGAGACCAATGCCCGCCTGAATCGTGACCTCGAGGACTTGGTGAAGGACAAAGAGGAGAAACAGGTGACTGCTTCCCTCTTGCAGATATTACCTCCGCGTCATTATTTCCATTCTTCATTATACCTTGCTGTCTGTAGACTATAAAATACCAGTGTAAAAAAAAATTATGTCTGCTTCTGCGATGATGGAGTTGTATCTGTGAAGAAATTTGAAGTAATTTACTAGATGAAGGTTGCAGCAAACTCTACTTGGCATATTGTGTTAATTACTTGAAGTACAGTGGCAAAGAAAATAATTATCGTAGTAACAGCACTTTTGAGTCTGATAGTTTACTTGCCTTAATGTATGACAGTATTTTTTCCAGGAAAACTTTTTTCATAAATACAGATGTCATGTTATACTATAATCTTACCCTACCATTTGATATTATGTTTCCTGAAGCACGTATAAGGAATAATATTCCACTGTATCATTCAGTATTGTGTATTTGCATTATACTTATCACTTTCACTTTAAACTGGTAAGGTAGCCAATAACACTATGTCAAATTTCCGTCCCATAAAACTGTTTCCCTGTTTCATTAGTATCATAGATGTGAACGCTCATACACTGACTCAACCCTGCCCTTTCGTGTGTGTGTCGGCGTTGCGATCCCTTTGAGGGGCTAAAACGTGTTGCGCCCCTCGGAAAAGGAAGAAAGAGGTCGAACTAGCACATGCCTCAGTCAGTGAGGCTGAGGGGTGCCACTTACTAATAATACAAAGAGGGCGGAAGGATTTCACTTATTCAGAGGCAGGTATCTGAGTCACTCACCTGATTCATGAATCACTCACCTGATTCAAAATAACTCTCGGAGTAGCCTTTGTTTTCTCTCAGATAAAGGCTTTGGTTTCGGGCTTGCCTTGTTCTTCAGCTTCTGGACTCGGCGCGGCCTGAGTGGAGATTCATTAACTGAGGTCTGATAGGGTTAATAACTGGTGGCAGTCTCCTTGTCATACATCGTAGGAGATGGCTGAACGTATCTGGCTTGCGCTTTCGAGCGCGAGACTTCTTCTGTGGAGGTGTTTGCTCGTCACTGACAATGGGGGGGACACAAGCATATGCGTGATATTTCTGTTTACAGAACTCTGTGAACTAGAGTTAGGATCCCGGTAACTTAGTGGGTGACGGGATAAGTTTGTGTCCTCGGGTCGGTGTACACACTTGGCGACGGCGCTCTTGGGCTGCTTTATACCTCAATTTTTGGATGTCGAGAGAGAGTGTTTTACGTTGGCTCCTCGTGTGGTTATTCATTGAATGAACGTACATAAGTTCAGTCGTTCGTATATTGAAGCAAATCACAATTTATACAAACACTTAAGTACAATTTCCATAACACAGGTCTCTAACAACTAAATTTAAACACAAGTCTCAAGCACTGAATTAGGATTACTTGTCCACACTCGGATGCTGCATGCTTACTAATACAACTCGGGATCTTGGTCGTGTGGACCGGCGGAACTTTCCATAGATACATATGCGCAACTTCCGCTAGGTGCCTCGTGGTGATAAGGTGTGGTAAGGGCGTAGGGTGTTGTAAAGTCACCTGGCCTCACCAGCCATGTTTTCCTGCTCTTTCTTTTTAATTTTGATGTTGTTTGCTCGACCCCTGTGTAGTCAACCGACCACAATTCCGGCCCACACATAAGAGCCCCTAACTCACTAAGGCAGCAACCAGTTACTTTGGTTTAATTTGATATTGTGTGCAGTGTGAAGTGAAGCCCCACATTTCATAAGTTGCCCGGTCAAATTGATAAGTCTGTCCGGCTTTCTGAGTGTAAGTGCATCGTTTGTTCGCCGAGATTTTATCTTAATTATATATTTTCCTTATTTATTGAGGTATAATTTCTAACATCAAGATCTGTGGATGAACTTTAGTCCTGTGAGGCTATGGAATGTCATCCTGAAGCAAGAAGCTGTCAATCTTAAAACAAATTAATTTGTAACTAATCAATAATTACTGCGGTGGGCTACATAGGGCTAATGTTAGCTTAATTTTCATAATTAGTAATTTATTGATATTGATCAGTCAATTTTGTCATAGAGAGTTCAGACTAGTCTAATTTTGTTCAGCTATATACGTATTTCATGAACTTTATCTAACTTATTGATGTAATTTAAAGGCCATAGGGCATATTTCACATTTTCAGTTTTTGTAAGTTTGATCTTTGTGGATAGCCTCAGGCGAGGAGCACATGAGGTTGGACAAAGGGCCTTGAATTCTGGGAATCGCCCATTGCTAAATTTCCGGCGATGGCCGCAATGTATCGCTCCGCCAGTGACGCCTTTGGTATATTGTATAATTTTATGTCAAAATGTTCCTTTTAAACGTAATCTAGAAATTTATGTATTAAGTATATATTGCCAAGAGTCATATATTTTAAATTGAGAGTTCTGAGCCGCTTGTGTACGGCATAGTAATTAAAAGAGTTCCAAAGGGATATGTGCGCTGGGTTGGAGGCTATGGCACCCTTAGTCAGCCGCGCGTGCCCTGGGCTCTCCCTAGTTCTGCTTGACCCGCTGTGATATAAAGATGTGTCGCGACTGCGCTCGCGAGATAAGGGGTTCGCCCACGTGGCTGGGTGAACTACGTGATGGCGAGGGCCGTGCGCCGAAGATGAATTAGCTTCATAGTTCATTACTTGTAATCATTTTTTTATTTCTATCAATTCTCCGCTTGATGGAAGTCGCGGTAAATATTTGATTGGCGCAGTAATTTTGGGTACGAGTTTACTGAGGCATTTGGGCGTGATGTATGCGGGCCTGAAAGAACTCTTTTATTTGTAACTCTTGCAAATGGCCTAAGTTGTAATATTTGTATTAGTAGCCCACCAGTGGAGCATGTTTTTTTTTTGTTTTTGTTTTGCTTGTAATGCCAAGTGAATTTGCATCGAAGTAAATGTGCCATTCATATGAAAACTGATTAATTTAATTTCCATGCTCTTGCACCCCTTTGTACCCATGAAATACCCTGAGATAAGAGTTCTCTCTCTATCGCACGTGATGCCGTGGTAGTTTGAATAGACAGTCTGAAAATATTTTGTATGTGGAAATTTGGGACTTATGTACCACCACAGTGTGTTCCCTTTTACGCGCGCAGCGCGGATGCTGGGTGACAAGTCCCTTCCTTCCCAGGCTCTCAGCAGGCGTGGTAGGTAAGGGTACGGTGTAGGAGGGCAGAGGTCTCCATTTTCAAGAATTCACCTCGGGTATTGTGGCAGGACTCCATTTTCAAGAAGTCGACTACCTGAGGGGGGGAAGAGTCCATTTTTAAGAAGTCACCTTGGCCAGGTAAGGGGGTTGGCCGAAGCCAGGAGTGCTGAGAGACGGGAGCTCAGAGAAGCTGCCAACAAACTCTGAAGAACTGGGCGAGAGGACATACCCGAAGTTAGGGGGGTCTGGGAGGAAAGAAGTCCCGTTAGGTGGGTGGTAATGTTAGCGCGGGCCAGGCAGTCAGCTGCAAACAGGCGTGCCACCTCAACACCCACGTATTTCTCCAAAACAAACACAACTCGCAACACACTGGAAATTAAATGTAAAATTTACTGTCAGATCTCACTTGAAAATTACGATGCCGTAAAAAAAAATAAATGACAAGAATTAAATACACACAATTACACTAGGCATACTTACATTTCTTTGTTACGTTATTTACGTTAAGCATACACGAAAAGAGTTTGGTTGTTTGTTTACATACAGTGAAGGAAATGATTAATACATTATAACATGTACATCCTGCTCGAGACTATTTACATAAGCTATAACATGACTAAGCTATAATGTGTACATAAATAGGCATAGAAGAAATTACAGTTACAAATTAAGTTGTTATGCGAACCTAAGGGCGTAGTGCCTACTAGGCCTAACCTCAAAAGGGACAAGCTCGGGGAGCGAGCGTAAAAACGTGAACGATAATGGCGGGGCGTCAACACAAAAGTAGTAGCATAATCTGATTTGGGAGTTTTTATAATCACCAAGTGCATCACAGTGCTGTTGTCATGATTATTTTAATGATATGATAATTAGTTTTTTGTGAGAACCATGCACATTACCATACTGTTGTCTCTGCCATTTTGTAGCACTGTAATTACTGAAACATCTGTTGTTAGATGCATCATTAGTAGTGTTACATGTTTTTTTTTTTTGGCATATGATTTTATATGGTTTTTGGGAGGTGGCATTAATTGCTTCAAATTAAATTACATTAAAATGAACTGTGATAAAGTGGGAGAAAGCTGTACAGTGTTAAAATATTTGAACAGCGGAGAGTGACATAGGGCGTGAGTTTAAAAGATATCAAAACAAACATTTACATATGAGAAAAGGTCTCTCAATCAAAGTAGCAAGGTTCTAAGAGCAAGTACAATTCTGCAAATGACGATTCTGCCTAAGAAAGACACTTTGAAAGGGGAAAAAAAAAAAAAAAAAAGTTTGTGTAAGAAAGAAGGAATTAAGAAATACCTATGTTATTTCCTGGGAAATAATATTTTTGAAAGTTAATATGATGACTAGACAAATTAAATATTCCTCTACATTCTTATCGGGCAAGTCTTGGCTGGGTGAAGATAATGATGACAATACAAGTGTTTCACTAAGAAAACAAATAACATTATTTTAGAGATCGCCATCCGATTATAAAAACAAATTACTGTCACTTCTGAGGTATGTCATTAGTAGACCTCCTAATCCTCCTGATTTAAGTGGGAGACTCCTGATTTTCTGGATTACCTCCATCGTCTTAAACTGCAAAGTTACAGGTTCAATTACACAAGTTACCGATTCCAAATTTACACACTGGTTTCACATACTGGTTCACTACATGACTGAGGTATATAGTGTATACAAAATAATACAGGGGCCGTGATTTTCCAGCTTCCGGTTCCTACTTCTGGAATAGCGCGTCACCCTGCGTTGGAGATTACTACTTTCGGGTGCGTTCTGAAACTATGCGTGCGGTCCTTGGGGGTACCTTGGTCTCCCTTGCTCCAGGTGAAAAGTGAAGGTGCAAGAAGGAAGGATAAACTTTGGTGGCTAGTAGTGGACCACAACCCTGGGTTAGGAGAGGCTGGCGGGCTTCAGTGGCTAGTGACAGACCACAACCCTGGGGGTAGGCTGGCGGGCTTCAGTGGCTAGTAGTGGACCACAACCCTGGGTTAGGAGAGGCTGACGGGATTCAGTGGCTAGTGACAGACCACAACCCTGGGGTTAGGCTGGCAGGCTTCAGTGGCTAGTAGTGGACCACAAACCTGGGTTAGGAGAGGCTGGTGGGCTTCAGTGGCTAATGACAGACCACAACCCTGGGATTAGCCGGCAGGCTTCAGTGGCTAGTAGTGGACCACAACCCTGGGTTAGGAGAGGCTTGCGGGCTTCGGTGGCTAGTAGTGGACCACAACCCTGGGTTAGGAGAGGCTTGCGGGCTTCAGTGGTTAGTGACAGACCACAAACTTGGGGTTAGGCTGGCGAGCATCGGTGGCTAGTAGTGGA